>CAOJCQ014155279.1:12500-55000 GCA_948356215.1 Stillingia texana | reverse complement strand
GCTTCACACGGCCCTGAGGAAGCCAAAGGACCCTCTCCTCTCACTTCGTTCCTCTCCTCTCACTTCGTTCCTCACATAGAGACTAGTTGAGTGACTTCGAAAGAGTGACTTTGTACCTTAACAGTCGAGTTACTTCGTACCTCTCAAAAGGTAGACAAGAAGTCAGTCTAAAGCTACTTCTCATTTTTCGTTCCATTAGCAGCTAGAGGCACAGCAGCCTTAGAATCTCATCTAATCCAACACCTGTGGATTCAATTACAACACCCCTGTAAGAAGTTACCAAGTGCATGGATTCTCTTACTAAGCCTGCTGAATCTCTTCCCAAACCCAGGGGAATCTCTTTTTACACCCGTATCTGGATACGTGGGAACTGCTGACGGACTCAATTCTGTAGGCTATTAAAGCAAAATCTCTTACCCAAATGCATTGGATGAAATGCTTTAGAAGGCGTCGGTAGCAAAGGCAGAAGGTTAGAGCAGGACTTAAGTCATTCTACTTTTGGTGCATTTCCCAGCTTCAACAGCGAAATCCTTAGTTCAGATTGACTTTCAAACCTAGACTTTCTATTTCTAGGGCAGTCTGTCCCAGTTCTCAGAGAAGCCGGAGATTCTTCTGTCTCTTTGATTGCAAACCGATTATAAGGTAACCCGGGTAAGAAACTAATAAGGCTTAGGCCTTAGGGACTAAATGACATAGATGAGAAAGTCAATCCTGTACAAGGCTACTAATCTTTAGATTGTAATTTGTGTTACTAATCTTGACAGTAGCATTTCTCCCCAGCAAGCATCAATTGTTCACGTCTGTGATTGAGTTGAGAAGTAAGAAAGATTGAATTGGGGCCGAAAGGCCCTTATCCTATTGAATCAGCTACTTTATCCGGATCCGGGAATTGACTGAGGAAAGATAAGCCGTACTTCTGTCTTTAGATTGAGGTTTGAAGCCTCTTTCCCGTACTTTATACAGAGCGGGGGAAGTTGGGGATTATGAGTTCGCATGTCTTAGGAAAATAGGAAAAGCACACTCTCTTCTTTCGTTCGTGCTTTCTTTCTCGTCAGCCTTCTTCTTCTTATTTAATATTAAAAGTGGATAATAAGACTAAGATCCTTTCTTCTTCTCCCAGAATTACAGAAGATAGAGACTACCACTCGCGGAACACTCATATGCTAGTAGAATGCGCTTCGATTTCTCTTTCTCAAGACTGCCCTAAGACTGCAGAGGAAATTCAGTAAAATACTCTAGAAAAAAAGGTATGGAACAGTTTCCTAATTCCTAACCTACCCCCCAATGAAGTTATTTTTTTCCCAACGAATGAGGCAAGGCAAGATAGAAAAACCCTGAACTGAAAGAGGGATTGCTCCTTCCACTTTCCAGCCTAGGAATCCTCTTTTCTTCCCTAGAATACTGTTCATTTACTGTGAAAGATGCGTTAGCCCCCGTGCAGAGAGCAAGAAGAGGGTCCGAAAGAGCTATCGTTAAAGCGCTTACTTAATAGAAAGAAAGGCTATTCCTTTCCTTAATACGTTTTGCACTACTTTTTTTTATAAGGCCAAAGACTTTTTTTTACCTTTTTTATAAAAAATAAAAAAAAGTTCTTTGAAACAATCTCTACCCCATCTATGACCATCTTGTCACTCCGCTGTGAAGGACAATGGGCTTTCGATTGCTAGTGTGATGCCTGCGGAAGACTCCGATATCGGCCTCTTGGGAGATACTAGAGATCGTTCAGCTCAGGCTCGCTCTTCTTTCACTTCTCCCTCTTCTTTCACTTCTCCTAAGTAGCCTTGGAGAGTTGTAATGGCTTGCTGAACTTCTCTTATATCTTCGGAGAGATCAGGACCGATCTGTTAGTCTATTTCTTCTAAAGAAATATTTGTCCAGTTCAGTTCTTGCTCATTAGCATCTTCTTCTGTGCGTGTGCATGGGATATCTTTTACTATTGATTCAACCAAAGCGGACATTAATTGATGATCTAGCACACTTGCAAATGCCCAAGGAAAGTTAGAAGTCCTAGAGCTTCTTCGTGCAAGGAATCAATGTCGGCCTTTCCGGGCTTAGATGCGGGGAATCCGGGGTTCCCAATAGCAAGCTTCTTTCCTAATTCCTTCCTTACTGCAGTAACTGTAGTAGTAGCAGTAGGAATAGTCGCCAAATAGACTGAATTAGTCTTAGTGCCGTAGTAGGATTACCTTCGTAACCTTCCCTTTGTCCCTTAACTGCTGACAGCAAGCATTCCTTTATGAAGTAATCCCTTTCTTATTACATTATATTGAATTTTTATATGCTCTGAAGAGCGCTTTTGCCGGCTATACAGTCCAACCAAAGTAGCACATCAGTTCGGCTATGATATGTATCTTCCTGTAAGAAGCATCAGCAAAGGTGTCTTTTGGACCTCCCCCTTTCTCTAATCTAATAATAAGGTAAGCATTTCAAAGTTTATCTAGGAATTTTGTTTAGTGAACAAAGTCTTTTTTCTAAGAACCATGTTGACAAACCGGAAATGCCACACACACACTCCTTTCAGAGAAACTATTTACAGATAAACTCGGCACCTTATGGCCATGTGCCTAGGATCCCAATCTATGTATGCTTCCCAATGCTATCTGTCCAAGGGGAAGAAAAGCTTCAGTGTGAAAGTGAACATCAGGGCAGGGGCAGGTCAGGCCTTTGGCTGGTAGTGGATTCTTAGCTAAGGCAGGGATGGGGATTGCTTTGCCGCCTAGTCATTTCCTGCAAAGAATGCCGTTATACAGGATGTCCGATACAGGAGCAAGCCAGATACTTCTTCCACCCACCATATGATCTAGCTAGCCAATGAGAGACCATGACCTATGTGCCAGCCGTTACCTTCCGGTCGAGCAGAGACGCGTCACACTTTCTTTCTCACTAGCCAAGAGAGGACATGCATGTTTGAAGCATCTAACTAGCGAGCAAACCATACTTCGGATGTCGCTCGGCCAGTCCATACTAACAAACCGACCGACCCTTCTATTCTATCTGGACAGTCCAATATAAGATGCCGATTGAAGTGAAAAGAGCAGCTGTCTTGTCTTCTAATCAAGGCAGGTAAGCAGTGGACTTGTCGAGAAAGAGCACTCTGTTTCCTGATTAAGCCTATCCTAGCAGTTATACAATATAGCTAGCCTATGCTTCTCTATTATAGAACAATAGCTCAAGCGATTCTCTAAAAAAAAGATAAAATAGATAGAGTACTCTTTACTATGTCTAAGATAGAGAAGTAGGCAGGCAGTCCTTTTTGAGGGTTATTTTGTCTGTATAGTTGCATCGAGTTGGCTTTGAGTACTAGGTTTTATAGCAGCATTGGTTTTACTTTACTCATCGTGAGTCGTTTTTTCCAGCTTCTGTTTTCTTACTACCAAAAGAAAGAACCTTTGACTCGCATGTGTTAAGCATATATAGATCAATTACGCTTGGCGCCCTGCTTTTACTACTTCTATTCACCTTCATAAGTCAAATAGGGCTATCATAGGCGAACGAGGGTTACTGGCTCTCCGGTACCATTTAGGGACCATGTTGGAGAGCTCATTGGGCCCGCCGCTTTCTAAGTGGACCCAAAGACTAAATGGATAGAAAGAACTTCTCTTACGATATTGGTAGTTACCGTCTTCAACAACTTACAGTCTTATTTCTTCCAAGCCGTCCCCACTCGCTTTGCTCGTTCACTAGCGTCGTGTGAGACAATTCACTCATAGTGGACCCGGGACGAAGTCTGGAAGGCGACGTAAGAAAGTTATGAGCATCGGTACTTGGCAGTTACAAGCAAAAATCACACGTGATGTAAATTCTGAGCCGATAGCCGAATCCTTACGAGAAGAGTTGAAAGCCGCTCGGGAAATCTGTCGATTACCACGCTCCGACTCTACTCTAAGAGAGTTATATTTCGAATAGTGAGTGCTATCTGTGCCGAATTTCCTACTGGATCAAATGCATTCTCTCTTTCTATTATATACTTTATTTGTTCCTTAGCTTTGACAAGTTCGCTTCTGCCTTGTGCTCTTCTCTTCTTCACCAGTGATAGTTGTTTGCCTTCCTCTCAGATATGAGAGAGATTCGCTTCTATCCATGGAAGAAAGGATGCTCCATTTCAATGTAGACAGGGGTGAATGGAACCTCGCCTCAGGGGTAAAATAAGAGAGAAGCTAGTCAATCTCCCACTTAATTATCATCTCATAATGGAAGAAATTCGATAAAGAAAGTCTTTCCTCTCTCAGTCATAAATAGAGGGCTGGCTAATGTTAATTTTAAATCTAAGGAGTACTTAGAATCACTCGTTCGAGAAAAGAGGGTTTTATCACCTTCGGTGCCTCGACGAACTGATGCGAACATATGGGGTTGAACCAGGCGGTAAATGGGAAAGGGCTTATTACGGGCGTAAGATAAGGTTCTCTGAGACCTCATTTCCTAGCCGAATAAACCTCACCGAGCGGTGAAGTCATGAAGAAGTTAAGCATTAGGCCTATAAGCCTAGTCCTGCTTGTACACCTGGTCTTTCATTTTCGTCCGATCTCTTTCTTTCTCCAACAACTAATGTACTCTATTATACTACAATTGTTGCCTTAGCGCCTTACTAATAGAATAAAAAAGGGAGGGGCACTGACGCCTGATCTTAGGAATGGAATCTACAACTCTCTTTAATGAGCAAGACTCTATCCAGATCTAAAGAATCTGCCAAAGAGCCTTCTTCAAATTCCTTGACTTCGGATAGTTTATATTATTAAGTTAAGCAGGGTAGGAAAGAACCTATCGCCCTGAACATGAGGTCTACCGGTGCATCGAAGAATTTCGTTTCGAGAAGGCTAGCAGCTCGCACATGGCTACACTCTAACTGCTCTCATAGTCTTCCTTTAAATCCCGTCTTTCTTTTAACCGCTTTCAGATTAAGCAGTAGCCTACTCTTTCTATAAGGGTTACTTCCCAACAGGAAAATGGTATCAAGCCAGTTCCTTTCCTTTCTTTTCTTCTGTCAGAAATTCATTCCCGGCTATCAAGCCAGAGTTTGAAAGCAATCCAATCCGTTCGCCTCTTTTCAAGCAACTATTCAGCATTTACCTATGTGGTGGTCGGAGAAAGAAGGGTGTGAGTCCAGCGAGAGGAGAATAAGAATAGAAGTATGGACTGACGCTGAAGAAAAAGTATGACTGCATGGAAGACGAGGAGAGAACACTGACAAAGGAAGGAAACTCTCGAGGGATAGAATCAAAATAATAGAATCAGTGTATCATGCTTGGAGGACATCCTCATAGAACAAAGTCAGAGACGAGGAACCTCTCACTTACTGGCTTGGGGAAAAAGGAAAAGAAAGAAAAGAGACTTACATAAAGACGGAACGAAGGCAGAGACCAAAAATCTAGGGGGGTTATCGCCTGGTCTTCCATGCGCCTTTGAACCAGCTTTCATCTAAACCCGGAAAATAGCTTGGCCTATTTACGGCCAGCAGTCTAAGTCTTCTATGTAGGTTATAGTCTTGCGGGTGGTGTATTAGTCCCCGACAACAATCAATCTGGGCTGAATTCCTCTGTCTTTATCCCGTATGTGTTATGTCATCAGTCAGAGAAGGATTCTAGGTCTTTGAAGTCTTCAAAGCGAAGATATGGGATTCGGTTGGAAATTCCTCGAATCGTATAAGGGGAAATTTCCGTCTTGCTTGACTTATTTGTTCTAGCTCCTGCTGACCGGGCTCAATTCCGGATTTCTCTTTGTTCTTTTAGTGATTTCAGTTCGATTCCAAAGAAATGAATGAACCAAGCTTCATGCCATAGCCCCTTCTTTCCTACCTGGAAGCCAAACCCTCGTGCCAAAGAAATTATCATACATAATAGGAAAATTTCCTTATGATATTAGCTGTCCTCTTCGTACGTGTAGTAACTCGAGCGTGTTGCCACTCGACCAGAGGCAGTGGCTAAGGTATATGAATCTTGGTCTTTCTATCTCGTATCATCAATCCTTGATCTCCCACTGTGGTTCAGGGTAAAAGACTTGACTAAGGATTTCTCTCCGTTGACCCATCCCTTATTGGTTGGGCTATGTATGCCAAAACCTCTCTACCATGAATTAGCGGATTTGTCTCAAAGAGGCTTTCGGGGCCTTGGCCTGCGTCTCTAAGACCGGATTTTCTTAATTTATGGAGCGGGGATAGGCCTTCCAAAGGAATTATGTTAAGTTGCCTACATGGCTACTTCTAGCAGCTCCCGGAATAGCCTTCACTGCCAACCTTTACTCTTTTTGATCTTTTTCTTAGAAGGTCAAATTATCCAACCTCGTAGACAGAATGAGAGACCGTCTTCAGGGCTAACCGTCCTTATCTTTCTTTTTTACGCTTTCTTCTCTTATGATATTTAGAGGTTCCTGGCTGCGGTGTGAAACTATACGAGAACGAAGACTGAATGAAATGCCACAGCTTCAATTCTGACTCCTTCGGCAGTGAATTCGGGAAAATACCAATCAATCTATTGATACCCACCATCAGTTTACCCAGAAGCCCACGGAGCGGCGAAGGGAACAGGATTTCTCTCTCCGAAGAAAAGCGTTCCTTCATTCGTCCCTGCGGGCGAACTGATCCAGTTGAAACGTAAACTACATTTCTACCCCGTCCCTAACAACCAACCTTGATGCAGCATCTAGGTAGTTCTCATCAGGAACCATTGTAACGAAGTAGGTAGACCATTTAGCATGTGTCCTCTCAATGCCTGCTGTTATTATTTCTCCACCGTCTTCCCGCGTCGAAAAATCGGTTTTGTATTTTATTATGTACGATTGGAGAATCATTCTTTGGAAAAATCATATGAACTATCTTCCCCACCGCCCGCCGCCCAGACTATCTTTCCTATCGCGCTATGGGCTTTGATGCTTACGCGCGCCTTAGCACGCGAAATATTGCCTTCCTAACTAAGCTAAGCGGAGCTCTTGCCCTGTCATATTGTTCGGTCCTCCCTTCTCTAACACAGCGCTAATAAAGCACGGGGCTATTAAGATGTAGAATATGTCCCCTACACTCTTTCAATCTCTTAAGATTTTGAATCTCCGCCATCCTCCATTGAATTTGGTCTATCTTTTGATTCTGGTTTACCTCGAGAGATAAAGTAGCCCGTACCTTTCCTATTCATTTTTTTTAGACTTATCTCGTATCTATTGATGACTAAAACCTCCCTCCACTCGTGGGACAGGGTTCTTATTTCTATTCTGATTTTGAATGGAAGAACTTCCCCACCCCACTACTCAACCGTAGCTTTCTTTAGCTTAAGTGTGTAAAAGCGTAAAATCAGTAGGTTGAAGAAGAGTTGTATATGAGGTAAATACTTTTTTTATGTGTTATAAATCGATTTCATCGTTAATGATTATCTTCTTACTGGTAAGAAGATAACCTCAACATCAACAGGCTAATCTAGACTGAAAGGAGAAGCGGAGAGAACTGGGCACTCTCTAATGTCAGGGAGTTTAAAGTTCAAGAAGCGGAGCTTTAGCGAGGCCTCGCCGATTGAGAGGAAAAAGACTGTTAAACAAACCTGCCTGGCCTTGATTCCAATCTCTTTCAAAGAAATTCAAAGAAGTTTCAGTGAAAAAGACAGTAAGCGTGCAGTAAGCCAAGAAGTCAGTCCCAGTAGATAGAGTCAGGGAAGGGTATGGGTATGGGTAAGGCAAGTGAAAACCATTGAGTCATTCCCAGCCTTGTATCTGTAAGCCATTGAGTCTAGCTCCTAGAGCAAGGATGGGATAATCATCCCGCTCTCTAACGCTCTTCTAACCTTACAGCCCCTTCAAGCCAGTAAGCTAACCTTTTATGATATGAGCCAAGCAGCAACCCTGTCAGCCAGTAGTGACAAGCCTTTTGGGACTCATTATACCCTCTCTCTCCTCCTTGTATGAGTCAGCCCCGGTGATAGATCTTTTTTAACTCATTGCCACCTTGTGGGGCTGCATCAGAAGGCGAGTCTTTTATTCTACCTACGCCTTCTTTAGTACGACACCCAATGATCTTTGCCTTGACTATCAGGATTCCGAAGGATACTTCATCCCAGACGACCTAAATCTAAAAACCCGAAACTTTTACAAGGGATGGATCGATATATGGGCTTTACCCTGGACGATAGAAAAATTTTTGTTGCTGGTTACGAGTCCTTAAAAAGGGATTTTGTAGACAAAGCAAGGGCAGTGCCTGGAGTACAAGGCTGCTCGCTTAAAAAAAGTGATCGGAGATAGAGATTTCGATCGAGCTGCTATCTTATTGAACATGCGCAGATAGTGGCAAAGCAACCGGTTCAAAGCTTTTTCCGAAGAGGAGCTACCCCCTCTGTCCATACTTGACTTCGCTGTAATTCCATTGAAAAAGCCTCGGGAATCAAAGGGTGGACGAAAAGAACCAAGACGAGGGGAGGCAGACCTTCAATCTCTTTACGAATAAGAATCTCACAATAGGGTTGAAACGCGCTTCCGCCCGAAGGAGGAGGATAAGATCTCGTGGCGGCTCCAACTATTCCCTAAAAACATTCACTTACTGAATGTATGGCGGAGCCAGGACCCCGGAACTGCGCCTTAGAAAAATAAGGGGTTTTAGAACAAGTTTAAGAAGAGTTTGGAGGAAAAGGTAAAGCAACTAGCTTCTTACTTACCTGCAACTAATTCAGTATGACACGGATGTTTCCAAGGTCTGGAAGCTGATTAACTGCTTGATTGGCTGAAGTGTGTGATCTTAGTCTTTTTCGATTGAGCCACTGCTTCTTTCTGAAGCAATAAAACAGATGCGGACTACACTACACCAGATAAAGTGAAAACGGATGCCTAAACCTATCAAGTTACGCCGCCTATAGACGTAAAAGCCTCGACTCTACAGGGTTGGAATGAGCTAGTATAACCCGGGGAGCTATAATAACTGGAGCTATACTTTCTGGCTCGCTCTTTCTTCTATAACGTAAACGTATTTATTGGTCCTATTCTGATTCTGTATCGTGGGGTCAGTAAGAAATCCATCTATGTCTAAAAGGGGGTTTAATTTTTTTATTTTTAATGGATCGAGGAGAAGATTAGACTCACATTTTGGTTGGATGGAGCCATGCGCATGATTCCAGTTGCCCTCACCCAATAGGCCTTGCCCTTGTTAGGTATCCCATCCCTATGAGTTGGTCTGAATCCAAGCCCTTTGAGATAGCTTTCTATTGCGCGCACCCTTTGCCCTATTCCAGTTATTGACCCAGAGAAAGACCCGGAAACAGAGGTGGCAGGGGAAGCACCAGTAGCAATTGCATTTGCACCAAGGAATGATTCAGTTAACCCAGAAGCCATCCCGTTCTTTTGATGAAGTGAAAAAGTTTATTCCGTCGATCATGGAGTTCTTAATGCACCACCCAAACCCCCATATTCTTCACCTCTGACTGAAAACCCTATGATCCTAGAAATCGTCCTTCTGAGGCGGGCAAAATAACAAGACTGCTGCAGATTGGCAAGTGTCTCGCCAACCCCTTTGTGTCCTGCTATCCGAAAAGCATGTGCTTCCCGCGCTGATCCTGCCCATCGACTGGAATACAAAGGTTGTTCGGATGAAAGAGCGCGTCATCCCTCGCACGAAAATGAACGAGATTTGAGTCATTGCCCCGACTCAACCCTCTGTATATGCCCTTGAAGTCCGGCCGGCGTACTTTTCCTCATAACCCTAAAGCACCAAAGCGCTATTGTGCGAGATAAGACCAGCTGTAACAACTGGAGGACGGGATAAGATATCTGCTATCTCCTTTTAAGCACCTTTACGACACCTTCTAATAAGATGGAACTGCTGCATAAATCCCATCCAACGGGCCTTTCGTGATTTCTGTAGTTTGGGAGGCTGCGGTTGGCCGATGAGAATTATACACAATCCTTTCCTCGCTCACTAAGTCATCTTTCCACTTTCCCACGGAGGTCAGTGAGAAGCTTGTAAGTTCTTAAGCTATGGGCTTCCCTAGAGGGATGAGGTGGTCGTACCGCTTCTGGGACCACGATATGCACCACCAAGCGCTTTTTTTTCGACAGGAGTTTTCTCCGCAGGTAAGCTTTTATTCTGTGATATTTCCTTTTTCGTTTGTTCTTCTGTTGAATGTAGTCCTCTTGAGCTGAGCTCTCTTTGAGGGCGGATTACATACACGATTTCTTTCATTTTTGGTCTAGCAGAAAGTGGGAGGTGCCTTACCTCACCAAAAAAAGGCGGTTACCTCTTTTCCCTTTGAAGGCACTCTATGGCTATGTTGTAAGGATTAATCCATTCATTCCTTGTATTAGATATGAACGTGCAGAGACTGTTAGGGAGGAAAAGAGCGGACAAACGGAAACTTCAGCAGCATCTAAAAAAAAAATAAGAGGCTCGGGAAGTCAAGCAGTCAATAGCGGAGAGGGACGAGACCGAGGGAAAATAGGTTACCAGATCGACAGAAAGAGAATCATAGTCTTCCTCCAGGGATTGGTCATTCATGAGCCTTCCTTTCTTTAGGAGATCAGGCCAAAAGAAAGAGTAGCACTCGCTGAGAAAAGTAAGCTTGCACATTGAGAGGCTTCCCCCCGGTCAACAAAGAGAAAGACAGTCGATAGAAGCAATCATCCGAGGCCAGCATGGCCTTCACTATTGGTGTCCCATATTCAAATTAATAGCTATCTCAATTTCACAGACAAGTCGCAGTGCTTAACGCCCTTAGTTTTTTTCCTTTTTCCAGAGGATTTTTAGTAGCACTACCTGTGAAGAGTAAGATTCCGAAGCAGTGGGAATAGCTTTTTCAAAGCTTTCGGTGTGATCAACAAGGCTCGGACGGAGAATCCTCAATAATCTTCCTTAGACTCCTTTCCTCTCATCCAGTGGAGGAAGACTGGTTAGCTCAACACTGTAACAAGAAGATGCTTATAGGATCTTTGTTCTGAATCTACTTCCTCTGTTTACGCATTAAGAATGTGCCAATGGAAATGCTTCCGCGTCTATAGCGCTTCTAGTCTAGATAAAGACGCGGAAGCCTTAACAACTAAGATAGTATAGTAAGTTAGCTATCAAGTGAATCATAAAGAAGATCTCTCAAACCTCCTACTCATAGGCGGGAGAAAGCCTTGCCTTTATTATTGCCATGACCAGCTAATGCGCTCTTATCCTTTCTCTTTGCACTAGGAAGAGTCTCTATCACCTATAGGTGGAATAGACTGATTTCATTTAGTGACTAGCTCTTGCACGCTTACTCTATCCTTTCTTTATCCCTAGTGACTTCAAAGATCTTCTTCTTATTCCGTACTCTAGAACCAACCTTACTGATAGCCCTTTCAACTCTAGCTCTAGATCTAGGGCAAAAGGCTGAGCTTCTTTGCTTACTATCCTATACTCTATCCTCAGGGACAGCAAAGAGGGATTTAGGGATAGCTGCTTTTCTGGTCTGACTCTATCCTTGTTCGCTAATCATTGGCTGACTAAAGACAGGGTAGAGGAGAATGACTTGCTGGCTTCCTTCCCCTTTCTCTTCCCTTGCTGGCTGGCTGACTTCATTGCTTAATTCATGCTTTCTTCGTACTTCCTTTCTGGCTTTCAAGCCCAGTTTCATCCTTCCCCCAGCAAAGTAATCTCCTTTGATGGCCCATCTTCAACTATCACTCTCGTCTTCCGAACATTTTACGAATCCACTGCTCTTAGCTTTCGTTACCCGTTAGATCAACAATCTCATTACTTAGGTCTCGTAATAGCACTCTAACTCTAAGGCCCTCTAAGACGAATCAAGGAAAGAATTAGACAAGCGAGATGAAAGTACAAACATAAGTCAGAAACGAAATCTTTGATTATTCGAATAAATGGGGGGATTTTAAAGGATTATAGGGAAAAATATATTGATCCTTGGGATATCAATAGAAATTCTTGGTATATTGAATTTCATATATCCTACTGCATACTTAACCGAAAAGATAATGGTGAGAACAAATGCGATCTATTGGTAGGCTAAGAACGATCTATGGGTGCGAAAAGAACTTTCTACTCTTATGAGATTTTTCTCATAATATCGTATATATCGTTTTACAAATTACAAATGTAAGTTAGGAATGAGATGGTGGTGAATACTACTATTTTCACTAGTGTTATCATTGTATGTACGTGTATCAATCATGGGTTCATCATAGAATCGGGGGTCCTTACCTCCTGAAAGAGAGAGCCCTTCCGCGCAACTAAAGTATTACTAAGTTCAAAGGTCTGACAAGGTTCAAAGAAAGGGTAAACCCTCCGTAGTTGGGGAGCGATACAGAGGTAGAAAGTGAATGGTATTCGGACAGATAACGAAGAGTTAGGCGGGCCCACTAGAGATGCTCCTATACTCCTATACTCCTATACTCCTATACTCCTATACTAAAGGCTATCTATCGGAAAAAAAGCAAGATAAGGGATGGGACACTTCTGAATTAGAATCTATCCAGAGGAGGACTTGGGATAAGACTGTGTACTTTGATCTCATTTGTCAGGAGTCATCTTGCTTAGTAAGGAGCGCAGTCCATAGAAAAGGCCTGAGTTTTGTTGTGCCCCACCGTGACTAAAAAAGGGTTCCCATGTTGATATAGCTGAAAGTGGGTGGAATCAATCGTTTAGTATAGTTAGTCACGGCAGCATTTAGGATAGGTGCGATCTAACTCATATAGCTCTATATGAGGTGCGAAGTAACTCGACAAAAGAAAGGAGCTCCAGCCACAGCAACTAAGAACTTTTTTCAACGATGTAATTTCTGGATCCCGGCTATGAACTTCTTCTTTTACTCTCTCTGACTGAGTCAAATCCCTATGCTCTAAGACAAGAACCCATCTTCATGCACTCGATTCTACCAAAGGTACCGAGCTAATAAGGATTATTGGATTATTGGATTATTGGAAGGCATGTTAGTAGGCGGGAGAGAAATGAGTGGGATATGGCAGCAAGTGCTACGTGTTCTTTCTTCTTCCTTCCCCGAGCAAACCTTCTCTGAGCCAACAGCCCGATCCATCTTAGTTCGATTAGGAAGTCCAGGCACAACGAGAGCGAAGTCATGCGAACTCAGAAGGAGCAGCAGCATTTGTTCCGTTTCCGGCCGGCCTATATAGCTTTCTCATCGCGGTATACTTGAAATCCATCTTTTCCTATCCGATGGAAAGCGAATCGAAGTTGTTTGCGCGCGTCTTTGCAGTGCTGTTCTCTACTGCATCTTATCCTGGACCCTTTATTTATAGTTGAAAAAGTATAAAAGTCAGGGATCCCTTTCATTCCGAAGATCGAGTGGCTATCGATGAGAGTAGAATCAGCCTCTGATAGAGGGCTAGCCCGATTACGAGGCGAATTCAGATAAGGTAAGGTCGGAGGTTCCATATGAGCATATAGGGACGATGGTTTACCCGGAAAGATCCTTTATGTGATAAAAAATTATCAATGTTGAGTTAAACTTCATCATGTGAAGGAAGGGGGAAGCGACTCATTTAGCTGACCGTCAGGCTAACTTGGGTGTTAGGCTACAGTCTTGTAGTCAGTTGATGGGATGTCTTTCATCACTTTTCTCATATTTAGCCGGTAAAATAAAATAGACTAGTCAAATGAAAGTGGAGATTGAAGGCTAGAATAGAAGGCGCAGATAGGAGAACTGCGAGCACGGATTATAATCAATCAGAAGGCGAGCGAGCTGTGTTCACTTTCACTTAAAGCTTCAATTCACAGCCGAGGCCAGCTGTTCCTATATAGTAGTCCATCTTCTACCGGCTGAAAGCGGTGCGCTTTCTTTAGGAATCATTTTTTTCTTTTAGCTTCATAAACCGGCGAGTCTACCTGCCAAAGGCAAAATGCTACATTCGTAATCTCTTGCCAAGAGTTTGATCTCGTGCCAAGCTGTGGTCTAATCTCTCTGTCCTTCCGTCCCCCCAATTAGCTAGTTGTCCCGTCCGTCGTCCAATCCCTCACTTCGTTCGTGATAGTCCATTAGTAGTCCCTACTGAGCAAGATAGCAGCAATCGAGCTAGCATTGAAATGGAAAGAGTAGAGTGAAAGTAGGACGAGGTCTGCCCTTACACTTCCTGTTAGTAGGAGTGGATTAGTTAGAGTCGGTCCGTTCTCTTGTTTCAGAAGCTAGGGCTAGGGTCAAGCAAGCCTTCCTCCATCCCTTTACGTACCCTATATTAGTCAAAGAGAGTTTATTCCCGGAAAATAAAGCTACTCATACTACCGAATATTCTGCTCTAGGCCCACCTAGATCGGATCGGAAAGAGTATGCTTAGTCGGTTGAGTAAAGAAAGTCTCTAATATTGGTCGAGTAGTGAGTCAAACTTTCTCTTCCGCAGCAAGCCTAGCCTACTTTCACTTTCGTAAAGTCAAGAAGGCCTTAGCCCTTTACCGTTGTGCCCAGCCCATGTCACCACCATAGCATAGCAATTGCATAAGGAGAATAAATCAAAGCAAGCGGTCGAATAAAAGAAAAGGGGAAGCTTAAGCTAGAACTTCGCAGGCTGGGAATCGCTGCCCCTAGCCCTAGGCTGATAAAAGAGGGGGTTCCTGCTGCTGGTCCTGGGGATAGAAAATGATTCCGAAAAGGATAAGGAGATTGATTTTAGTAAGGCAGGGCACAAGCTTCACCCGCATAAGACTGAAAAGAGGTTCCACTAAATTACATTATGAATTCCCCATCTCGAGATGTCTAAGTAAAGAGGCTTCCCTAAGCTAGAAGGAAGAAAAAGAAGAAGAAAGAAGACCTGATTATTCAAATCAAAGGCTTAAAGGCAGGGTCAATAGTAAGAACCTATTCTCCTAACATGAGGTTAGTATTCATCTGAATATTTTCATAATAGACCTACCTTGCCTGTCTTAAGCATAGTGCCAGTAGGAAGAAAGTCTTTCTTTGAGAGAGTTCGGTAAGGCTAAGGCTAGCAAGCATTCCTTCTCCTTTCACTCGAGTGCTTTACAGACCTTCGAGTGAGTGTTATAATCCCCTTCGATGGCAGTTTGATCCATCCAAGGGAGTGGATGTGGCAATTAGAGTTTCGGGAGGGTCTGCCACTGCTAATCCTTTCTTTTGGCAAGTTTTAGGAAAGTTCTTTTATCATATGCGTACCTGTATCAGAATATATATCATATATAGTTGGCGCGCTAAGGGCATCTTCTTACTATCTATTGGCATTGAAGCATTCGGTATTGAAAGCAAGGACTTGGTTCTCTGAGCAAAGTAGTCTAGCCATAACCGCTACAGTCAAAAAAGTCAAGTAAGCGAGAGATTACCAAGCTAGAAATATGGTTTTGAGCTAACTTCTATGATAGGGAAGGTTTTTCCTTTGAGCTCCTCGTTTGAAACTCCGCTTTCTTGAAACAATCAGGAGCCATAATGGTACTAAACCCTCTAATGAATCTCCTATCTATATATATATAAAGTGGCTGAACCATGGAAACTACGAATCTCAGAGATAGACTTCGGCCCTTCTTAAACTTATGCTTTTGTAATAACCTATGATTGGTATATAATGACAGAATGAGTATCCTTACTCCGAGTCTAGCAATCTTTGACCAAGAAAGCTTCACCCAACAGTGCCCTTTTGCTTGCTTTGAAAAGCCGGGCCGGTCCCTCTTGCCCACGGTCGCAAGGATTGTCTGTCTCGGATAATGGATACTCAGATCTCGTATATTTCTGTCATGTGCCCTTACGGTAGGTTATTGACTGAGAAAGCGCTACCTCCGTATGGCTTGCAATAGTGGTTTGAATACCTGCAAAGCAGGGCTTATAGGCGTCTAAGGTCTGTTGTCTGTCTCATAGGCGGATTAGGACTTCAAAGTCCCTACGGAGCGACCGACGATGAAGGGAGGTACATAAGTCGTGGGTGTGGCATCAGTCGTTTATTCTCTTTCTCTGGCCGGGAGCTAAGACGAGGACAGAAGTCTAAATACGGTTAGAATGTCATATGAACTGTATTAACGTATATAGCCAGAAGTTTTCTACGGACACGTCTTTATGCGTATTAATAATTGACTTCTTGCCAGCTATCTCCCCTACGGGCTGACAGGCAAGAGATGCCTACTAAATAGTTTGAAATAAGTGACTAGCTATCTAGTATATGCTCCCGTTGACGGGTAATGAATTTATGAAACGGCCTAAGTTCCTTTAGGCATTAGGGAATAAGTAATTACGGCTTCTACGTCCATATGCGCTAACGCTAACGTGACGGTACATAAGCATATGAACTATATTAACTCCGCTTCGCAATAACGGCTAAGAATCACCTGTCAGTCCACTAGCCGAAAGGAAAGGGTTTTAGGTATCCCGTAGGCGTAGGCTAACGCTTATACTTCAAGTAGGAGCCATAAGGACTTCTAACTATAGACATAGGAGAGAAGACCAAGAAGTTTGTGCCGACTTGTTATCACTGTGGTGAGTCAGGTCATATACTTCCTCAGTGTACTAAATGGAAATCTTTCCCTATAATCTAAGTTCATATAAAGTAAAGAGGGAAAGATTTCATTAGTTCCAGACCGATAGCATCTCTGCCAACTCCTATTCTGACGGCCGATGCCTGACTATTATCTGATCTTTAGGCTTATGATAGCATCTGCTTGGGGAAGACCATCAGGAAAGAGACGACGAAGCTGCACCAATCAAGAATTACCGCAGCGTCTGAGTCAGCGGCTTTTCTCTTCTGCAGCAGGCGGTTGGGCAACAAAAACCGGGTGAACAACGGAAAGCAGTTCCACGGCGGAAGTTCTATCTACTCCAGCATAAGACGATGAAGCAAGAGGGGTGGGATCATCTACTGACTCGGCGGCAGCAGATCCTTAGACAGCAGAAGATTAAACGATAGAAGATGCCGATCGGGAGACAGATCCGCCCTATTCGTCAATGGGTATTCTCTGAGTAAGGGTCTTCCACGGTAAAAGAAAGAGGTATTCTCTGTCTTATTTGCAAATGGTTACTACTCGATTCATTGATTACTTAATGTCTTGACTGCCCACAGACTGAGTTCTAAGTAAATAAAGAAGGATTGCCATCTACGCGCTTACTTCCTCTGATAGAGACTGACTCCAGCCTTTCCTCCGCTTTGTTTAGACTGAAAGCTAACTCCGCTTTCGAAGCTCTTCCCGGCCTAGGGCCATGCTCTTCCCGGATCGATCATACCCGACACTACTAATCCTCCCTTCGGTCCACTCCGCTCCGCTCATCCCGCTTAACTCTTCCATGCCTGCCTCGCACCCCTTCTACAGTCCGCTTTTGACTAGTTAGTCCTATCCGGTCTTGGTATTGCTGCTCTTCCTTCTTAAGCCGGTCTAGCTATTGCAGCTAAGAAAGTAGCTCTTAGACAACTGTAAATCCTGTAGCTCAAAACTTGACTTTGAAGTGGATTTGCTAGAACTCTAATAATGAAGCTCAAAATGCAGTTAGCCCGTTCTCGGTACAGGCTAAGGACGTCTCTTCGATCCCATCCCGCCTAACCAACTCAAACTACTAATCCTAGCTCTTTCTTACTGCCTTAGTCCTGAGTTCCCACACGGCTATCTCAGCTTTCACAGCTCTAGCTAGTAGACGGTGCTCCTACTCCTAATCCTTAACTTAGGCCGGTTAAGCAGGTAAGCGAACGAAGGGAGCTTCTTCCAAGCTTAGATCTGAGATAACTGGTTGAATTCCTGCATAGCAGGGTTACCGCAGCTAAGAAAGCCTTGCACTTAGAACAGAGGGGCAAAGAAAGCGGTGCTCGACTGCTAAGGAGAGGGGCAAAGCGGTCTCACAGAAAGACTCCTAGCTAGCTAATCCTTAAGCCGAGCTAGTTCTTAGTCTCCCTTCGAATTCCTGACTTACTTCAGTCTTAAGTTAAGAAGTAAGAGTTCGCGCTTTCTTCTAACTCTCGTTCTCGTTTTCCCCTGCTTTCAGTGAACTTCCTTGTCCGATTTTCTTTTCTATCTTGTGGATATCTTATGTGCTTTGTTACCGGAGAAAAAAAACCTCCCTTACTGAAACGTTCAGTTCTGTCTTTCTTCTCGTCTTGTTTGCTGCGAAGAAAGTTTTCGATCGGATCAACGAGCGATCAGGTTGCCTGCTTTAATAAAGCATCTTTCGGCCTATCATTAAAGCTGAAAGAAGAGAAGGAGGCAGAGCGAAGGGACTTCCCGTTTAAACGTCTTTTTATATAATTCGAAGCAAACTACCTTCCGTACAGGGAAGAGAACGAAAATAGGCAAGAACTCTTACTTAGAAGAGAAATACAGAGGGGGAAGTAGAAGAGGGAGATTTATAACAGAACACAATTACGGAGATGACGAGCTAACTGGCTTATTAAATTGAAATCTCGTCTTCGGGTAGATAATTTGGGTATTTTCCCTTTGGGATATAGAGACTTTAATCCAGGCTTCGAACCTTTCATCCCTTCCTTCTCGGCTTTCTTACCCAGCCTCTAATCTAAGCTGTCCAGCACCCATCCCTTCAAGGAAAGCGCGGTAGCTGGTAGCTCGAGCTTTAGCGGTAATAGCGGAAAGCGAGCACTAGCAGCTGATTCAATGCTTTTCAAGGAAGACTTTTTCGGTCTCTTCCTTATGAATAAATTACCTCTACCTTTACTTTAGAGAAGTTCCAGCAAGCTTTGACTCCCCTCCAGTAATTCCTCTTGAAGCAATAATTCCTTAAGTTTAATGTGAATAGGAATCTCCTCGAGAAAGAGTAAGCTCTGATTCAACTAGACTTGAGCCTTGAAGTTTAGTTTAGACTGGGCATGTCCCCCCTTCCTTTCTTTTATTCGGATTTCTATTTCTTTCACCGGGCGTATGAGCTGCTCCCAACAAAGTAGCCCCTCCGCCAACAGTTGAACTAGCTGCGCTTACGCCGACAAGACGGATAACCCTTACAGTCTTTGCAAAGCGGTTCTTTCTTCTTAAAAGAAGAGCTTCAAGAGAAGAGTGGACTCCAACTCGGGAAGTTAGGTAAAAAACCTTTCTTAGCCTTGTGGACCTGGTGAGGGGGCATATCATAAGGAGTAGCCAGTAGCGAGAAACCCGAAGCTAGGGAGAAAGAGAACTACTCGACGTTGAAGGTAGGAAGTAACTCTCTCGAGCTTCCGTTGGTCGCCTTAAGCAAAGCATGCTTCCCATCTATTAGCATAAGTGTCTTGCCAGCGGCACACTTCCAGATATAGAAAGTGTTACGGGAGGGTCAAGGCAAGCTCACCGCTAACTCTTCATTGCTTCGACCGGCAAGAGCTGGAATTCAATATCACCTCTGAAGGAGCTGGTCTTTGCTATCTATCTTATCTTTTTTCGGAAAAAGGATAGCGGATTCACTAGGGAAAGAAGCTGTGATCGATTACTTGAGTTGGTTTGAATACCCGCTGACTAAACTGACGGGTAGGGGACTGAGGCAGTGAAAGAACTGACACTTCCCACTGTAAAGAGAAGCGCTCTATTGCTCTATTGACAAAAAAGAAAAGAGATAACCTACTTAGACAGCCTTGCCCTCTCCCGCGAGCATTCCATTCATGAAAGCCTTCCCCGAGAAAGAGACAAGCTAACTCAAAGAAACCCTGCGAAAGGTTGGAGTTTTTATGTCTTCCCCAACTACGGATTCTCTTGCAGCGGAATCTATGCCTCTATCTCAGTCAATTTCTGATTCAATCCTTCAGGCCCATCTCAAATGCAACCAACTTTCACTCTCTCTTCACTATATAGTATCACAGCCTCTTCAGCTTATTCGTTCATTCATTTAGTTAGTGACTTGTCTCTCATTCCAGGCAAGCAATAAAGATAAAGAAAGAATGCTCTAGCTCAGCTTACAAGCAAGGAAGGATCCGACCCAAGTCTTTTTTGAGTCTTCCTCGGGCCGGGCTTCTTCGTTAACCAAAAAAGAAAGACCAATTCCTTCTTCTCGGGCAGTTCCAATCCGGGAACGATCGGCATTCAATCTCGCTTTGCTCTAGCATCTGTCCTATGCTTCGAAATGATAGATGCCATACGCTATTGTTCAATCCCTTCTCTATAACTCTAACAAGCGGTAGAAGTATAGAAAGCATGACTGTGAAGGAAGGGAAAGAATTGACTGATTCACCAAGCTAGGTCAAGTAGTTCCTAAAATCTATTGTAAAGTAGAGAAGGAATGGGCTACTCTCGATTTCTATTCCACGAGCAGACTGGTCTGGGTTAGGTTTGCAATTCAATAAATTAAAAGAAGAGCTGAGAATTGAGAGTTACTACCCAATGGGAAAGAGAAAGGTGACTGCCCTAAGGGCTAATGACTTCAAAAAAGAAAGAGGGGCAAGTTAACCTTGATAGCTAGAATGGACAGGGGGCATGGCGGCCGTGGTCCCTTTTCTCTTACGGAGGAAGATGATGATGATGAGGATTTACTCACTGATGAAGACGCCATGAGTCAAGATAAGGAAGAACAGCAGCTATGGCCAGACATGTGCTCGCCCTGCCGTCCTTTCTTCAAATACCATGGCCCAGGGCCAGACCAAGGGTCCCCAGGTGCTATGGCAATCTGCCACGTGGTTGTTGCTGAGAAAGACGAAGGGGAGAGCAAGAGGGGGGGGTTGGGGGTGTAGGGGGGTTGGACCCGTCCTCGTCACAAAAGTCGATAAGCCCCAGAGGAAGAAAATGCAGTCAGGGATTCCAAGTCGGATCCTACTAATGAGGAGGACGGACTTTCTCACCTTGACATAAGCGGGGAAAAATTAGCACCGTGATTGCACAGAAGTGTTAAGGAGATTGGCAGAACCTCTAAGGCCCTTACAAAGAAAAGAGCTCGCCAGAGGGAGCCCCTAGTCTGAACGAACCGTTCGACTATGACCTGGTGACTCAATTGGCCACTATTCCTGCCAGAATTTCGATGTACGACCTCCTACGTCTTTCTCCTGAAACCAGAAAGGCTGTCGTCAAAGCTCTCTCGCAAGCCCAGAAGACACTTACGTAAATCGGGTTGAAGCTAAAGGGAAGAAGCCTAAAGAGTGTGAGGAATGTATGGCAACCAGAGAGTTCCGGGCCGCCAACATAGTCTTTTCAAAGGACGACCTACCTTTATTTATGGGATATTTGAAGGTGACATGAAAGATAAGAGGCCGCTCTACCCTTCCGGGTACATTGGGGAGGCCAAGTGACCATGAGTGCAGATAGACCCCCGGTCCGCCATAAATAGAATGCCTCTTCGTGCTCTAGCTCACCAGGGAATCCATACCAGTAAATTAAGTCACACTAAGATGACCATCCAAGGATACAATGCGGACTCCCTAAGGGCTTAACCGGTAAAGAATAAAAAGACTTTTTCTCAGTCATATACCCCCCAGCTCAAATTCTTCCTCTCCGATCTAAGAGATCTTCGAACTTCTCCGAATCCGTCTTTGTCGATCGTCTTGTCCCCTCATCTTCTTAGTAGGGCTAGGAACCTACTTTCCAGCTTAGCTTAGTCTGGCAAAGAGCTTCCCTTTTTTCTTGGTCGAGGGGTTTGCTTCCTACTTTCCTTTTTTAATCGAATACCTCGCCAGTTCGTTGTAGCCTTCACTCATAAACTCCGGTTTATGGCAAAACCCTCTCCCTGTAGGTCTCGTACCCAAAGCCCTATCCCTGCCTTCGAGGTCAAGTATCTGAGGAAGATAAATACCTTTCGAGCTAACTTAACTGTCAACAAGAGAACTAGCTACTCTCCTTCTCGACACGGGAAAGCTTGACTTTAGTTCCCAGCTAAGACTCTAAGAGTGATTGATGTCATACCAGTAGCCCTTCTTACAACAAAGGTTATTCTGCCTGCGGGTTCTGGAACAACTCCTTCTATAGCTGCTGATTCGAAATCTCTTTGTCGCGTTAACGGCAATTGGTGTCGATGATAGACGCTCCCATATCCTAAGATTGATTGCTTGGGAGGCCCTGGCAACCATCTCTTCCTTGGCATTCCCGTATCCGTCCAACCTTGATCTGCCACCTCTCCATTGTCAATCTGATCTGGTAACATTCCTTCGTTTGATACATATGGATTAGTAACTGACACAGGAGCATCTCCATCTTGATCAAAGTTTCATGTCTCGATAGCAACCCCTCTCTTTGTTAGCTCGATTTACTCTTGTTCCTGTAGAGGAATCTGGAACAAGGATTCTCACTCACAAGATCTTCACCCTGGCAGGGGCACTCTTAAGGAACGAGCCTCTAATAAATGAGAAAATGAGACTAGTGGAGTTCCTTGCTTTCACGACGAGATACCATCATTGTCTCTACAGTATCCGCTATTGGTGATCCTAACATCTATTTGCAGTCTACACTGCATCTGCGACAAGGGGAAAAAGATACCATAATAGGATAGGAGCTGCTCGAAAAGAAGCTATAGGCGGGCTTCCTTCTTTCGCTCTCTCTGGCCTAGCTTAACCTCTCAGTTCCACAACCATCCCCCAAAGAGCTGGCAGATGCAAGGAATAGGACAGGTACTACAGTGACTCGGGAGAGGGACGAAAGTGGGGGGAGAGCATATACATCTCCCTTTTCAACTCCTAGCATAAAAGTCTCAATCCCAGTTCCATATTAAGAAAGTAGCATATTAAGAAAGTAAGAACTACTAGACCTTGTTAGGACCCCTTCGGATTGGTCCTCTTCTAGTCGAGTAAGGTGTGTACCTTCCCTCTAAAGCTCTTATGGGAGGACATAATTTCTAATATCCCGGAAAAGGATTAGCTTCTGATCTTCTTGCAGGAATTCAAGTATCTCCTTGCCTCTTGGTCTCGCTTCTTCTCCAAGCCAACCATCTGATCAAGCCGGAGTTGAACCAGCCTTTGGAGTTGGAGTTGGGGTTGAACCTGCTTAGCCAGCAGGAGAGCTAGTTGAAGCTTTGGACAGAGTGGGACCTGCTTCTTAGGGCAGGAGTGAAGACTGAGTTTCTACTTCTTCTTGGGCAGCGAGTGCTTACGACTCTGAGGCCAAAGGACACAGACCGGCAAGCTAGATCATCAGAGTCTGGACTGACGAGTGAAGGAAGCGGGGTATCCTGGGCTCACTTTCAATAAGAGACCTTACTCGGACGGGATGTCCGAGTAAGGCAGACAGGAAAAACATCTGATAGTAGGGCAGGTTGAAAGCTTTCCCAGGTGTTTAAGTCAGGGGGTAGGGGGTCTTTTTACACCTTATCTTTATAGGGATCTATCCCTAAGGCTTACTTCCCCTTGTCTTATCTTAATTCTTAATACGGAAAACCTTTCCCAATCCCCCGTATGAAAGAGACAAGTATCCACTTTCTTTCTCAAATAGCTATCCTATTATTGGATTCACACAGTCCTTCTGTGCTTTCCCCAGCTTTCGATGAGAAAACTCTTAGAGAACGATCTTACTTTTACCCAAAGGTTCTTTTGAATTACTATCATGAGTACTTGGGTTAGGTGTTGTAATGATTCTTTCTTTAAGGCCATCAAGGAAGATAGGATTCAACCAAATAGGACCAACCCCATACCCTGTCTGTGAAGGTAGCATGACTGTTACAGCAAGCCTAAGGCAATGTAAGGATGAGCAGTCCTGAAGTTTAGTTTTTGTACTATTCCTACGGACTATCCGCTCAAAGTAAAGCTTAAGATACTCCAACAAGACTCTTTCCTCTTGTTTGATCCAAGCCCATCTCTAAAGTTAGAAGTTCAGATTGAGCAATTTCATTTTACTTCGCTCCTCTCGCTTTGCTCGAGTTACTTCGCTCCAAGCTTTTTTCTTCGTTAGTAGCTCAAATCCAAGCCGAGCACTAAATTGACATTGATCTTTCCGTTGTGGGTACAAATCAAGGGCGTAGCGAAGGACGTTCGATGATGGTTGCCTCGCTGTGGCGTGGAGAGGTCAAGCGCCCCTCTCACAGGCTCTGCCGTTGGATCATTAATTGGGGCGTAGCGCTGGAACTATACCTTGGTCCCGCCTTTCGAACTTCCTCTCTTACGGCTCCTTATGGGTCTTGATCTCGAGGGTGCAAATGTAGAAGAGAAAAGACTGTTCCAAGCACAAATCCAGATGGAGAGGCGAGAGCCGCGGATAAAGCAGCGGATCCCATTGCTGTTGACCCAGCAAGGAAGCCAGGAGAGAAATAGTAGTGGCCTGAAAGCGATTCTTACGGATGGCAGGGAACTGGCTTTCAACTCGAGAGAAGAATGTCATTTCTACCCGGGGAAAGAAAGCATTAAGAAAGAGGTGCGTAGCGTTCTCAAGCACGGATTCAAATCGAGTTGGACCATTTTGGGGACGAGATCGAAAGTATGTAAACAACTCAATCCGAGAAAAGAAAAAAGGCCAATAGAATAGAGGAACCCCTAGTCTTTTCTCTTGCTTCTGACTCAGATAGAGCTGGGAAGCCTTTTCGATGCGATCCAAACTAGTAGTTGGTAACGAACCAACCTTTAGACTAACGTTCTTAACTACTACTAAGACAGGAAAGAGTCTCTTTCTCTTTAGTTTAAGACAGGAATCTCCTTAATCTCCTTCTGTTTGCCATATCTTGAAAAGGAAATGAACCTTCTCACATGCCTCGACTAGATAAATTCACTTATTTTACAAAGTTCTTCAGGCGCCGGAGTTTCCTCGTGAAAGCCAATGCCTTTTCCAATTCGTCTTGAAAAAGGCTTCGCACCCTGACAATCTTACCAAAGAAAGTAACTGACTCCTCTTTACGGCAAAGATGGAATTTATGCGATTCGCTGGGCTGATTGATATAGCGTGTGTTCCACGAGTGCTCTATCTCCTCGCCCTAAGCAGATTCAAAAGCACCGATTATGAAGGCGGAAAGAGAGGACCGTCTACTCATACTGTCACACCGGAAAGGACTTTCACTTTCTAAATAGAAAGGAAGAGGTCAGTCACCAAGAGGAGGAGGATATGAAAGAGAGTAGGAAGAAGGATTCCACTCGAGCAGAACTTCTAACTGAAGTTGCTCACCGGAGGGATTGCTTATACCCTTGCTTGAACTTGATGAGCTTCTTTTAAGACTGCAATTCGCTCGAAGCAAGAATCAATCCTAGAGATTAGGAAAGCCCGGGATGTAACAGAAGGCTCAATTGCAGGCGGGAAACTCCCAAGAGATGTAGCAAAGACCACCCACCTTATTTTTGATCGTATGGAAACCTCGCCTCGTATGACTAATATACTATCTATTCCTTACTATCGACCGCATTCCCTATGGACCCCCACCCAGGTAACCGCTTTTAGGATATGCTATGTCTAGAGATATGAGAGTCTAAATTCAATTCAAGAAAGAGCGTCCGCATAAGAAACTGCTTTCTAGTCGTCATATCTTTCTTTTATCTTATCTCTTTCCTCGCTTAACCACTTGCTTGCTTTCGAGAAAAGCTTCCCCCTTAAGGGACTGCTCTTCTCTCGTTGTAAGAGCATATTCTTCTTCCATTTCGAAAATGGAACTCAAGGACCAAAAGGAAAGCCTAATTCTTTATTAATTGCTTAGATTAAGACAAAGCTCCCCCGAGGATGTCCCGAGGTGCTCTTAATGCCATACCAACCCATTACTATGAACAGTAAATGCCACTCCAAAATGATCCACCCTTATTAAATTAAATAATAATTTATCAGACTACATTTAGCAGGACGACAGACTCCATTTTTTTCTTTCTTATAGCCCTTAGCGACAAGACGGGCTTTACACCGAAAAAGAGAATCATCAGCCTGATGCTTAACACGATAGACCCAGTTACACCCAATAACATTCATACCCGGAAAAAGGGTAAAAGAGACGGTTGAATTTATTATCCATCCCCTGAGTAGTGAAGAACTGAACAAGAATGCGGGTGATTGTTGACCAAGAGAAAGCATGGAAGAAAGATGTATAATTAAGATTCAACTCGGTAAAACGCCTATGTGCCAGCCAGTCTTCTTTGATCTGATAGAAGTGCCAGCTTCTAATTACTTTCATCTCGAGTCAGCTTGAGCTTCTTTGTCGACGTCATTTTACTAAGTGATGGATGAAATCTGAAGCCCAAATTAAGTAAACTTCTTCTTATGCGCGCAAGTACTTGTCTTTCTGTTCTATGAGTCGCAGTCCGAGTCGCTTAGTATGGTATGATAAAAATGGAGAATGCTTTTCTTATCATTCTAATCTATCTGTGCTGTGATCCCAAAGCAGGATCCCCGAGCTTCTCTTCTATCTGGCGGATACACACCTAAGATTGACCATTATTCCTCATCTATGTCCACCCTAAATTGAAAGACGCAGGTGAGGAAAGAAAGCAAGAACTTGGACAGAGACTACTCAATAGGGAAAAGACAAGGGCCATGCTCTTATTACCTTTTTCTCGGGAATTTTCCTTGCCTTTCAGTCAAGTAACGTAGTACCTTGCAAGTAAAGATCCGGGAGAGTTTCATCGTCCCATTTGAGCCTTTTCCCCCTTCTTTGACCGGAGTTTTTTTGCTCTTTGGCCTTGCTTGGGATACTTCCAGTCTTTCCTTCAATCCTGTCTTCCTTTGAAGGCCCCTGCCTCTTTTTCTCGCTAGCGGGGTTGGGCTTGGCTCGCTCCTCTGGTAGGCCTTCTCCTTCGCTTTGTGACTTAAAGCGAAAGTTCGTCTAAAGCGGTTCAGTTTCCGCTTCAATGTCAATGCTTAGTGCAGGAAAAAGAGGTTCAGGCGCATCTGCCAATGAATGTAAGAAAGGCGGTCTTAAGGCAGGAAAAGGGATGATAAAGCCCTTTATTAGAGGTTCACTCGAAAAAGTAATGCTTTTTACTCGTCTCTCTAATGAGCTATCTCTATCTAATAGATCTAATAGAGCCAGTATGCTTTACACGATCTCCTTCTTTCGGTCAATCCAATCCATAAACAAGCGAAAGAAGAAGCACAATCCCGTCACCAACCGAGACCACTCGCCCGATCCTCATTCACTTGAGAAAATGAGTGTCAAGTGTCAAAGCTTGGAAGTTGACTTTCTAGTAGAGTAGCTAATGCTGTCAGAGTTAAACCGCATAAGTTTCTTTCTTTTCCAGCAGGGAGCATTGAGCCTGTATTCGACGCTAAGTGCTTGTTAATCTTTAAGCTAAAAGCAGGAGATAGTTAAAGCCTTTGTTCCCGAATTAAGAAATAGCGAAATGTACTGGAGGTGCTAAGCGGAATTAGTGTATGCAGCTACAATTGCATTAACGGGAAGAGCTACAATCCCTTTTGCGGTAGCAGTGGCCAATAATAAAATTTCTTTCTGATCCAATCTCTTTCTCGCTACTTCTAGCATCAAAACTTTCGGAGGCTTCCTTTTATAGGTATAGGTAAGAAAGATGCTCAATGCTTCAACTGGGTAAACTCGCTTAAGAAGGTGCATCGGCTTTTAGGTCAATTACATCGAGCCTCGAGTGCTTTAGTCTAAGTAATTGAAAGAGATTCCGGGAACTTTTCATATCAATTTGAAATGCTGGAAAACCTGAGAAGGAGGTACTTCTATCCTTATCTTCTTCTAGTTCTAGCTGAGATCATGGGCGCAGCGGAATGCTTGGCTTACGGCTTAATTTAAAGAAATTGAATTGCTTTGGCCTAGGTTTAAAGCAGCCTTAGAATGGTGGGGCGCGATTTGCCCTTTCTTAAACTTAAAAGCTCTAGCTAAGCCCAAGAGAGAACAAAGAGGTTCTAGTAAGAGCTCTATCCGCAGCTGTAGGTATTGGTTATGACACCTTATCTTAGAGAGCAAGGGAAAGAAAGCAAACTAAGTCCTCTCTTAGGGTGATGAGGGACAAAGCAACAACCAAAAAGCATTGAACCTTAGCCGACTTCGAGCACTTCGAAAGAGACTAAGCGCTGACCGATAGGATTAGAAGGAGTAGGCGATGACTCAAAGGTTAAACAAAAGTTTTATGCATTAGGGGGAGTTAGCACAGTCTCAAGGCAATTGCTCCTTAGCCGCTAGGAAAATGCTTCCACAACCGCATCCGCATATCCTCGATACAATATTTACTTTTACATCTCTCGTGCCACACAAACGGAAATTACTTCACTCGGTCAAAGACCAAAGAAAAAAAGAATTACTTGAGCCGGGAGGTAGTCAACCGATTACAAGGATTATTGGCTAGAGGGTTATTCGCTGACTGAACTGATAGGATTAGATTATAAGGCGTAGGCCTATAAGGACGGAAAGGGAATGCGCAGACAATCAGCACTTTATTCGGGTGACGAGGACACTACCTCAACGAAGACAGCCGGGTCGGGAGGAATGGGAAGACAAAAGTCCCTCGATATAGGACAAGAGCTCTTCCATAGAAGAAGGTTTAGGGTAGTGATGAGGCTGAAAGAATAAGGACTTGAGGCGGGATAGGAGGAATATATTTTGACGGGAGAAGGTACACAGGCTCAAAATTGCCGCCGACTCACACGCTACTTCGAATCCTTACAAGACAAAAAAAGAAAGATAATTTATAGCCTCAAGTGACTGAGCAACTGAACTCAAGGGACAAGGAAATGGAACCTCTGGAATAAGCGATAGGGCAGATAGACCTAAAACCTCATACTTTTAATATTTCGAAAGCGTAGAAGACTTAAAAGACCCCGAAGGGCTAAAGATTTCCGACTTCAAGCTCTTGAAGGGGCGGATCCTTTCGCTTCGGGATCATAGGGATCCCCCGTTACTCCACTACTGCCTTTCCCTTATTCATTCTATAGGGCGGGGGGACCAAGAATCCATAGTGTAGAGGGCTGGCTCATCAATCGAGTACGGTCCGTATGCCCTTTTTATCTTAGTCGCTAATAGAAGAGAGGATCAAAGCATTCTTCTAAAGTGGCTAAGTCATGGATTTCCATATTGCTATTGATCTGATCTCCACTTTTTTGATAGATAAAAGGATCTGCCTGCGGAACGAAAGACGCCTCTAATGGCTAGTGAGTGGTATAAGCAGCCCGGTGCAGCTAACGAACAAAGGTCCTGTTGGCAGAACACAGAGACCCGGTCAAGCCATTGGGAAGAGAGCTCCTGACCACCCGACTCAGCAGAAGAGAAGGGATGGATGACTAGAAGAGAGCACTTTCCTGGCCGGATGTCTCTTTCGGCCTAGGATCTTGTGGCAGATGACCCTATCTTATATAGAAGAAAGGCAAGAAGAAAGCAACTTTCCAACCACCACCATCAGTCCTTGAATAAAGTAGCCACCTATTCATATAGAAGCAGAGGTATGAATGGGAAGTAGGCCTATTCGTATAGAAGCAAGTGTAAGCGTATCGCTAGAAGCAGAGGGAGTAGGCCGCAGCAGATTAGAAGCAAGCGAAGTACGCCACCGGGGGAGTCTTCTATTCATATAGAAGCAGGTATTAGCTTGGGCTGCAAGCGATGTACTAGCTTAGAATGAAGCTTAGAATTCCAATCGACAAATCCAAGGGAAGCTGAAGCAGGCCAGTCATTCCTCTACGATCCTGTCTCAGAGGCTCCAATCCCGCGTTCTAACGAGGCTTTGGGACACCTCATGGGTGATTATATGAGGCTAAAAAGCGAATTTTCTAGGGCTTTTCCACTGCTTTTTAGCAGCTACAAGGCGATTAGCCCAAAGCTTTTCCGGGGTTCCGTGGGCAGTTTTCTGCTTCCCCGTTGTAGAGGTGAATCTTTCTCTTTTCCAAAAGATAGACTAAAGGGGACTTATGAACATTGGACCTTTCTTTTCTTTCGGGATTGGATTTCGCCGGATCGATCATACTGAATAGTGACTTATCGAGCTATGATCCCACTCATGGACTAGATCATTCCTTCTTGCGAGACTACTGGAGAGAGCAAAGATGGAATATTCATTTAGAAAGCTTTGCTAAGGCTTTAGCTAGTACGCGAAAGTGTATACCATGATTCTTCTGTCTATCAATAACTGCATGCATTGTACGATGGATGTGAAGAAGTAGACCATTATCTCGACAATAATGAGCCTGGCTAGTATTTGCAGTGAATCTTCCTGTGAAGTAGTCATGCATTATGATAGGAACTCCCAATTCTCTGGCTAATACAGCCCTTTTGAGCATTTCTTCACATGTACCTGCCAAGTAATGCCCTTTGATTTCACCTCTTTCAGCCTGTGCTTTAGAAATGGTAAGAAAATAAGAAACGATCTCTCTAACGCATACGCATAAATGGCTGGGAGTTCACGTTCTCATCATCTTTGGTAAAATAAAGTCCACCGCGAAGACATTCATAAACTGCTCTACCATAGTTTTAGCAGATAACCCAATTTAGGTTTAATAGTACATCTCAACAGAGGACAACCATACTTTTTCAATTTCTCTCTCTCAACTTGGATCCCATGAGGTGGTCCTTGGAAAGTTTTAGAATAAGCAGGAGGGATTCGCTAATCTTCCAGACGTAGCGCACGCAGGGCCTTAAGCCCAAATACATTACCCACAATGGAAGTCAACATGTTAGTAAGAGAACCTTCTTCAAAAAGGTCTAAGGACATAAGCAATATATTTATTTTCTTCTCCAGCAACGGGCTGGATGTTGTAGCATCGACCTTTGTAGCGATCAAGACTGGTAAGCCCGTCAGTCCATGTACTCTTCTTTTGAAGGCCGTTTTAGTGATCACGGGCGGTCTAACCAAATAGTTTTGCCGCCTTTCTCTTTGCGAGTGAGATAGCTTTTTTGAATCATTTGTCACTATAGGAATCGGCATCGGCACAACCCTCACCTTCGTATCTATAATCTAAAAACTTCTCACCTCTGTGCCTTCTGTACTTCTCGGCTCAAGCAAGAGCCACAGTGACTGGAACAACAGGAAAGCCACCTTAATCAGTCAAGCAATCAATTTGAATAGGGATTATGAACAGGCCCTTACTCCTTCGATTGATTGTTCTAAAGTAGAAAGAAATGCTAAGTCAAAGATTTATAACTTCCTTTCTTGTTGCGGAAAGCTGAAGATTTGGACCTTATTGAAGCCCTGTTTGGGTATTTTACTATGAAAAGAAAATAAAAGAAATTGAATAAAAATAAATAAGGCTCAAAAGTGCTTATTGAGTTTGGCTTGTTTTGATGGCTGTAGAGAGACAATGTTAGGAACCAGAGGGAGCTACATTCTAAAAGTAGAGGCTGTTAGCCGGATTATCCTTTGATAGTCTTGATTGCTCTGCCGCTCTTAGAGCTCTTGCTTTTCCTCGCATTCGGACCCCTTAATAAGCAGCTGGGACTGGACTGAGCGGGGGGGAGGGGCAGGAAGGAGCCTCTGAACAACCTGATGAACCGCGTTAAGTGTGCTTTTCTGACGTCTTTGAGTTTATGTTATAAGTCAACCTTTTATGATCCTAGTTCATAGTAGGGCAAAGGGTCCTATGCCCTCTATTCTGATGATATGAATTCGACTTGTTGGGTGATTTTGGAAAAGTGAGTTGTCCCTCTTCGGAGTCAAATTATGGTTTGGATGCAGATGATACTGAGACATCGCCTGATGCTGAGGGATCAGGATATTATGTTTCAAGAGAACCAGGATCCTTTGGTTCGGGAAAAGCTGCTTCACGCTCTTGCCTCGGGGGCTTCGCAAGCTTGCTTGTCAGCTTGCTTTGCTCTAAGTTGACCTCTTACCTTGAAAAGGAAAAAAACCTCGACCTATTCTTACTTTTGAAAGGATATTTAACTCATGCCTTACGGGGCCCCCATTCAGTCTTTTCATTGTCTATAGTCATAGGACTAAACGATAGATTTTTTGAATCTACAGACAGATATGGTTTTTGAACTGAGCTTGTTCCCACTCGTATACCAGCCAAAGTTAGGTAAAGAAGTTTCTTTGGCTTCTGCACCAAAAGAGTCCCTTCGATTCCGCTCGAAAGGCTATCTGTTCTGAAACGTTCCTCTTTGACCTTTGACACAAAAATGCTACTTACCAAGGCGACTCTGGAGAGTCCAGAAAGTAAGAAGAAGCGTCCGATTCTTCTTCATAAAAGAGCACTCCGACCGTCAAGCGGGCAAGTGCTTGGTAGGTTCAAGTGAACCTTTAGGCAGAGAACTGGATTGGCTTAGAGTGAAGTTTACCGTAGTAGAAAAGAGGAGCATTCGGCGGAACCGGTACAGAAATGGGTGATTTCTCATTCGACTTGGGAATTCCGTCTCTGGCTCGTGGGTTTAGCCAATGATGCTTCCTTTCTCAGCTATTTTTCACTGGTAGCGAGCTACCTGTCCTGATCGCGCACATAGGCTATTTGCGATCGAAGTATAAGAGTTCCTATGAAGATGCGTAATCCCATTCCGTTGTCGTCCTTCTTCTTCTTGCATTGATTTTCATTGTAAACTGAGCTTGTCGATCAAACTGTGGCTTACGTCGGACCGTACCCTAATCTATTCACTTCCTCACACCCAAAGACTGTAGGCCTCTCAATTACCAAAAGGGTGGAATCTTGGACAAGCAAAGGGCTTTCCTATGCGGGTAGACTTCAGCTCATCAGATCGGTGTTGTTCAGTATTCAGGGCTACTGTCTACTAGAGTAGCATTTTCATTTTGCCGAAGGAAGTGTGCAAGGTTATTGACCAGATCCTCAGATCTTTCCTCTGGCATGGTACAGTTGGGATCTCTAAGGCTGCCAAGGTGTCTTGGGACGTGGTCTACCTCCCGAGAGAGGATGGAGGGCTTGGCCTCAAGCTCAAGAAAGTTCATGATTGAAGGCAGCTATTACCAGACATTTGTAGAACATTGCCTCTAACTCACATACCATATTATCTGGGCTTCCAGAATTCATTGTTATCTCTTGAAAGGTAGGAGTGCGTGGGGCATCCCCAATGACTGTTCCTGGAGTTGGAGGAAATTGCTGAACTTGAGGGACACTATGAGACCTTTCATCCGGTCCAAAGTGGGTAATGGGGAAGGTACTTTTCTTTGGTTCGACAACTGGCATCCGTTAGGTCCCATTGTTCAGAAGTCTAGTAGTATAATCTGTTATGATGCTGCTATTCCGTTCTATGCCAAAGTCAACACAATTATTGAAGAAAACGGGTGTAAGTGGCCGGAGGTTAGATCTTTCAATAGGTCCACTCAAGAACTACTTGACTAACTAGCGACAGGGAGATTTGAAAGACTGATGGAGGGCACACTCCTGGTCGTAACTACCGCTAGTTAGTCTTTTTCCCCAGCTTAGTCACTCTTCTCTATCCGCATCTTGTCCAGTGGGAGCATGTCTTCCTGCGGGAAAAGCCTTACTCCCTACCCCTGCCTCTGAGGCTAATGCCATAAGAGTTGAATTGCTTAAAAGACCGCCAAGAGCTCCAGTTGGAAAGGACTTGCTTATTTGCTCTCCGGCCAAGGGAAAGACTAGTTCTGGTCCGGCGTATGCTTCTGCCTTTCTTCCCGACCGCTTAGATGCCGAAAAAGACTTGTTTGACTGCTTTGGAATACCTGCACTTATTCTTCTGCTAATCTCGGAGTCGAATGCCGAATAAAAGGAGTTAGTGCCTTACTTTCTGTCTTCTGCTCTTCGACCTGGTCCTTTTAATTAAGGTCTTGCTCTCCTCTCTGAACTGTACGGATAGGATATCTTTGCTTTGCTCCCTCTTTTTCCTCCACTACTAAATCGCTTTCCTCCTTACCTTACAACATTGGTTCTTACCTTTAGGTTACTAAATGGTTCTCTTCGCCGCATGAGACTGAAACGAGTTCACTCCACTCGCTCTGACCAACGGTGACTGCTATTCCTTCTAGACGCTTGCTCGCTTTCTCTTTCTACTTGACCTAGCCCTTAGAAAAGACCTCTAAAGGACAGAGTTCGCCCTTTGCCATACCTTCTTTCAAACTCACTTGTCCTAGAGCTTTATAAACCGGCTTTCTTACCCTCGAAAAAGGGGAACGTTTTTGATCTTTCAATTATCGTAGGGTGATGTTAGAAATATCTCTTGTGGGGGAGCCAATGGTTGCTTAAACAATATGCTGCCGGCGGAGACTGGGTTCTCCGGAATGAGGCCCCGAGGGGGGAGAAGTTGAATCTAGCTAATTAGATTGGATCCGATCCTCTCTTTCAATCACTTAACACCAACAAAAAGAGGAAGTTTCGGCACACAAACTATATGAAACCTACTACGCCGCATCCCATCTCAGGAGGACTTGCTTCTTAGTGCTCCGTTGGACGGGGACTCTTCGTTTGAATGCTTGAATGCAGTTCATTTTGCCATGATCTACTCTTTATAGACAGACGATAGCACCGAATTCGACCGAGTAAGGAAGCTGTACAAGATAATGTTAAGCGAGAATCATAAAGGAAGACCTACCGGGAATTCTAGGATGACTAAAGCCCAGCGTCGAAAAAAGATTGACTGTCCAGACAAGAAAGGGGAGTTGATAGCTGTGATGTGAAAGAAAGGTTAGACAGTTGGGTTGATAGAGAGAGGGTTCTATGTCCGGTATCAAGCGATAGAGAATAGCAGAATACTGATCCACTACATCTGAAGCAAAGCCGGCCTTGCCTGTTGAACTTCTCTCATCCAAGGATTGAGATAGGCAGAGTTCCCGAACCCAGCAGGCTGAGTGCTATCCTTATGCCTCCGGTAATCTAAACAATTAGTCCGATCTAGCTGCAATAGTCTTCACCTGGTTGTTCACTCCGACATGGACTCCAGAAAACAAAATTGTTGATCGAAATCTAGCTGGAAAAGTCGTTCTTTCAGTCAAAAGTTGGATGCACAGGCTAGCCTATACTCCATTCTGGCACACACCGCCGGGATAGACTGAATCAGTTATCAGTGACTTTCTAGCAAGAGACTGTTACTGATCTGCCTCTCCTAACTGCTTGTACCGGTATTCTAATAGAATAGATATGCCAATCCAGATAGAATAAGAGAGCTAGCCTGGCCCAGCTTGACAAGAGGATTAGGACATTTCTGGTAAGCTACTAGTTGCTTATTCACCCTACGCTCTTATAGCTTTGTCTATAAAAGAAGCTACTCCCGCTTCTTTTATAGTGGAGAAAGTTTCTGGCTTATTATATTAGTCCGAAGGTCAGTTAAGCCGGGGCGATTTTCCACGGTGTAATAGGTAATGCGGTCTAAGGACCTTTCTGTCCCAAGAGCAAATCTCCATCCAAAATCCATGGTACCCGAGCCTGCGCACTTGAAGCTCCTTGCTCAATCAGATCTTCCGTCGCTACTCTAAAAAGAGTTCCACCCGCGATCTTATCTATTGAAAACGCGCGAAAGCAAGGGCTCATGTGTGCTACTATCGAGGTCCCCAAACAAGGCTTTCCCGGCCTGTTCTTTCTGAGCCTCCTTCTCCTTGTCCAAGGTCCGGAACTTCAACTACTACTACCCTGCCGTCTTCAGTGTCAAGGGCAGGGCTGGTACTTTGATAAAAGAGATCCCCCTTTTCTATTTAGTTAGAATTCTCAAACTCGGATGGCCAGTGAGGGGAAGTCCGATAAAGCCAAACTCGTCACTGTCACTCCTGTCCCAGCTGCTTCTTCGACCACAGGTTACTCAAATAGTAAGACGAGTCCTCCTCTTTCTGGGTCTGGTCTCTCAAGCCTGTTGTCGAGAACCCAGGGCAATTCAATTTCTCCAGAAAACCGCCTAGCTTCTTTTCTTGCCGAATGCTGGCAAACCCGGACAGGGTTCACTTCCTATAATAGAATCTCAGCCTCACTTCTATATATCTGGTCATCAACCCCAAACACAGCCTTCTAACCACCCTGTCCTCCCGAACGAAAAAGCCCGCAAGCAAGTCCTCATGGGTGATTGGTTATCGAGGGTCTCTAACGCGTGTTTTTTCTTATCTTACCAAGATTTTTCCTTTTTCAAAGTCTTTGGCTACTAAGACTAAGTCAGGGCCCGATGGGACATATCTCAGGGTTGGCCCCTTTTGTCCCACTGGGAACTCCATCATAATCCGAGGACTCAACTGAGTAACCGTCGTTTTCTGCCGCACCAACTGCAACTCCATCGAAGGCAGGCGGGAGCACTGAAACTAGGGTCGCGGGATTCGGATAGGGGAGCAGCCATCGCAATAGGTAGTATTCTTTTTCTCTCTGGGAAAAGACATAAGTTCTTGAAAAGAGGTAGCAGAAATGGGTAGGGAATGGATTTCTTAGCTAAAGGCTTCAAAGCCCCCAAACTGTCAATATCCCCTTCATCCACGGAAGGCTAGCTAGCTAGTAAATGAGCGGAAGAAATCAACAACTTACAATACAGAGATTGAGCCTTAGAAGGAGGTAGGAGCATTCACTCTTGCTATGCCGCACTCTCGTACTTATCCAGATGAGGCATGGTAAAGTATGCTAGACTATAGTTAGGAGAACCGGGGGAGGAGTTCTTACTGCTGCAGAAGTGGAATCGAAGGGGCCAATGAAAGAGAACTAGCGACCGGGAAGAATCTCTGTCCAGGACCGAACCCAGCGAACGGACCTCCGCTTGTCAGCTCAGGTGTCTATACAGTGAAGTCTGGTTGAATGCAAGTTAGCTCTTAGGGAAAGGTGAGACGAGTGAAGAAAGAGCTTCAAGCGAAGTCTTGAGATATCCGGGCTCAAAAGCCAAGGACCTCCCGGAGTTCTACTACTAGGTAGGCAAGGAGCAGCTCCATTTTTACAGAGAAAGATAGTGGTCAATTACATCGAGCCTATCATCCCTTTCAGTTAGCGTTTGCTTCCAGGTAAAGCCCTTGGCATGAAGAGATTCTGGCTTCGAGAAAGCTCTATCCTCTTTTCTTCTTTCAGAGGCCGAAATGGAAGCTGATAAAGCAGGTTTACGACCCTTAGAAGGCAGTGGTCTAGTAGTGATCCCGGTCTCTCTCTTTTCACCCGAAAAGCTTCTTTTGGCATTCTCGCTTACGCCCCTATTCCCTATTTCTTAATGCTAGGCTCGATGTAATTGACCAGTATGGTCTAGGTTTCGAGCAGACAAAGGAGCATCTTTCTTTCCAATCGGTCTTTCCGCCTTTCCTGAACTGGATCTATGTTTCCGCACGAAATGCATTGTTAGCAGGAGCCGGGATACGGTGCTAACTTAATGCGAGCAGGAGATTGACGCTGGCCTTTTTCCCCGGGTTTGATAAAAATGTCACTTAGATCGGAGTGCAATAATTACTGTCCTACAGCTCAAGTGGTAGATATGCCCAAAGCGAAGAGGTCGGGGGGAATACACCCCGTAAAGTCCTCCCTCTCTTCTTCCTTTCCCTTGGCCAATCACCAACAATGCTTTGAATAAAATATTAGCAGAGATTGGGGTAAGGCTGCAAAACCGGGTACCAATAAGGTAATCCCATTTATGCGATATGCTTGTAGGGAAAGAGACTGTTTTCTGCAGAATGCTGCGCTAGTCTTTTCTAAATTCCTTCGCCAAGAAGCCGACAGTTCCCCCATTACCCTTGGGACTGGAAGGGAAGTTCTTGCACCCTTCAAGGCAAGCAAGTCAGATTCAAGTGATCAAAAGACCATGGAAAGTGCTTAGCCGAAGAGAGAGAAAATTTCTTCGCTAACCGTGAGAAGATTCAGCCTTAAGATGATAGTGAATCAATTTAAGTAGATTTTTGAAATTTGACTCAATCCCTAAGGGTATAAACATCTTCAAGAGAAGAGGACGAAAGGACGATATGAAATTCTCTCATGGTACAATCCTCTTCCCGCCTTGCCTGGCTTCTTATTCTTAGCCTATCCTGCCCCCTCCAGCTGATAGTAGTTCCATGAGTAAGGGGTTCCCGCCCTGCCCTTTTTTACGCTTACGTGCCTATATCACGAGTTTATAGCTCTTATAGGCTTTGACGCGCTGCTTTCAAATGCAATGATTGGGCAGCCCCTAGACCTGGGGTCTTCAATTGCTCAGTCCAAGTCGGCTGCAATTGGATAAGTCTTTTTTTCATTGATCTTCTGCCTGTCTATCTTTTTCCGGTCAAATTTTCTATCCAGGGACGTGTAAAGCAGCGGTAGACTGAAGTCTATTCGTTTGCGCCCTTTGCGAAGCGGAAGAAGGGCAATAAAGGAAAAGTAAGTTGAAAGTCGAGAAAGAGAGAGACTTTAACAGCCTAAAAGGAGAAGTGATCAATTTATCCCCAAGTTTAGAAAGCGGAGGAGAAGAAAGAGAGATAGTTGGTTTAGAGCAGACAGCCTTTGCTCCAGGCAGAGAAAGTCAAAGGGTAATTTTTCTGAGATTGGCCACAGCAGCGGGCCGTGCCGCACAGAATTGTGTCATAGTCTCTTTGACAGATGAAATAGTGAATTCTTACTCTAATTATGACCCAAGGGGGAAAGTGGGAGAAGTTCCCCGAATTTGAAGAGTCGCAGAAGGCCGAACATGGCCTAGGGAAAGGCTTATCTGGCCAAGGCCTTTTGACCTCCAAACCAAGCAAGCCTTCCATTTCATTCCTAGTCTCCTTCTTCGTTATGTGCATCTATCCGTATTTTCTCCTCCATTGTCTATTATATCACACCAGAATAAATGGAGTTTTCCGGGCGAGAATGGCATTCCAGAAATTCAGAATGGGGATCCAGCCGAGCGATTGGAACTCTTTCTTGCAGTCCCTGAGTGGAATTTCCTTCCTTAAATAAGAAGAGGGTGGACATGAGTTGGCTAAAGAATTTACACACCTGCTTGTGAGAAGAAAGAAGGATAATAGAAGGAAGGAAGGGCTAGGTCTGTCGGTGAAGGGAGCGAGCAAGGCAAGAAAGCAAGGGGTCAGAGGAGTAAACGACCCTCCCTCTTCATTAGTGAAAAGAAAGTGTAAGAAAGAGATAGCATAGAGGAAACTCTCTTTGGAACCCGACCAAGGCAATCTTTTGAACCTAAAGAACCCCCGACTGAAAAGAATGTCGAGGAATTCCTAAAGATAGTAAAACAAAGTGAGTACAAAATCATTGAACAGCTCAACCGCACTCCAGCGAGGATATCGCTGCTCTCTTTGATCATGTCCTCAGAACCACACAGAGCTGCATTACTACACATACTGGAACAAGCTCATGTAAGGCACGATATTACGGTGGAAAACCTAGATAGCATCGTAGGAAATATCGTGGCTGTCAATTGCATTTCGTTTGCGGATGATGAAATTCCAACAGAAGGAACTGGTCATATCAGGGCCTTGCATATTTCAGTAAAATGTCGAGACTGTTTTATCGCTAGAGTTCTAATTGACAATGGCTCTTCCCTAAATGTCATTCCAAAATCTACTCTTGTGAGGCTCCCCATAGATGAAACCTTCATAAAGCCGAGTGCCATGATAGTAAGAGCTTTTGACGGCACACGAAGGAGTGTCATTGGAGAGATTGAGTTACCTATTTGCATAGGGCTCACGCTGTTCAATATACCTTTTCAAGTAATGGATATAAATCCCGCCTATAGTATGCTGCTAGGGCGACCTTGGATTCAAATGCCGGGGTAGTACCTTCGTCCCTACACCAGAAATAGAAATTCATCATCGAAGGGAACTTGGTAGAGGTTTTCGGAGAAGAAGACATCATAATCACTAAGCCAGCTGATGAGCAATACATTGAAGCGGCTGAAGAAGCAGTGGAAAGTTCCTTTCAGACCTTCGAAGTCGTAAACACCGTATACGGAAAGCCACCAAGGCCTCGCCTTTCGAAAGCCTCGCTCATGGCTGCTCGAATGATGGTGAAAGAGGATTGTCCACTCAAGCAAGAGTTAATACGGAAAGCAGTGACTGAAATTGAGGAAATCAAGGACAACACTCTTCGAGTTGGCCTGGGATATCACCCAACCCGTGCAGACAAAGCCAGAATAAGAAACGAGAAACGGGAGAAGAGGATGGCTAGGATTCAAAACAGAGAACCAGAGTACACTCTTAAGGCAGTTGGAGAGCTTTCTTCTTTAAATGAATCCTATCACCGGTCTTGTCTTAAGGCAGTTGGAGAGCGAAGAGCAGCACCTATTTCTAAGCCAGTTTCAGCTGTAGTTTTCACTCCTGCTTAAACTGAATTGGAAAGGAGAGTTAATGTTGTTGGAGTTGTTGAGGATGTCACCGATAGGAGCTACCCCGTTGGGAAAGAAGCAAAGCTTGAAGTTTTTGTTGCCTATTCTCTTAGGTCACGAACCCCGAGAAGACTATTATTGCATGAGTTGGGTAAGCAATAGAGTAGTTACTTCGCTCCTCTCGCTTTGCTCGATTCGCTCCTTCACTTCAGGAAATTCTATCATGGAAGCTAATGTGGCTAGCGCATCTGCAAATTGATTTTGGGCTCTTGGCAAGAAAGTGTACGTGACTTTGTCAAAGCATTTTGCCAACTCCTCAAAGTACTCCTGATACGGCTTTAGCTTCTCATCCTTAGTCCTCCATTTCCCTTGTGCTTGTGCAATCACTAAAGCAGAATCCCCACGAATTTCTACTTCTTTAACTCCCAATCTTTCAAGCAAGCAAAGCTTCCATTCCTCCGATGCATGCTTCATATTCTGCCACGTTGTTTGTCGCTGGGAAATGAAACTTCACTGCAATGGGAAAATAAGCATCGTCAGGAGCTACTAATACTATCCCAATTCCATATCCCTTTTGATTAGCTGCGCCATCAAAATACATTTTCCACCCTCGCTGAACATCTATCTCAAGAATCTCTTCATCCGGAAGATCAAAGTCCAACTCCACCGCACTTACTAATAGGGGGGCTTCCGTTGGAAATTCTGCAAAATACTCGGCCACTGCGCGTCCCTTGATGGATTTTCTAGTAACGTATTTCAGATCAAACTCAGATAGTACGATCAACCAGCGGGCCATTCTACCCGTTAAAGCAGGTTTCTCAAACAAATATTTCAACGGATCCATCCTAGAGATAATGATAACCTGGTAAGCTAGCATGTAATGACGTAACTTCTTCGTAACCCATACCAATGCCAAGCAAGTCTTCTCAATCGCAGAAAAATTCTCCTCATAAGCCAACATCCTCTTACTTAAATAGTAAACAGCCCTCTCGATTCCCTCGTCATCCATCTGTGCTAACATACAGCCCATTGCCGCTTCTATAACAGACAAGTACAGTAACAGAGGCTTTCCTGGTCGCGTCGGGACCAAAACAGGCGGGTTCATCAAACATTCTTTGATCTGCTCGAACGCTTGCTGACACTTCTCATCCCACTTCCTGCCTTTATCCTCCCAGGCCAGATCGGCATTAGGGAATTCATCCCTAAAGGATGGCGGAAAGCGACTTCTTTTTTTGACTATGAAAACCGGCAACAAAAGCAAGGATAGTCGTAGACTACTTGCCCTATCTCTTAAAGCTTCACTAGCGAAAACTGTAAACTCTTTCATTTCTACGACCAACCGAGAGTCCCTGTGCTATGGCTCACGCCCGGAATAAGGGTTTTTTCCTGATCTGCTTTAGCAAGTGATTTCATACCTTGTTGAGCTTTTAAGTACTTTTTGCAACTGTAACCGCGGTCACAGAAATAAGAAACTTCTCTTTGACTTCAGCACTTGAACTTCACTTTCCAACTTTATGGGAGTAGGGGCTTTCACTGGAACTGAAACTCTATCTTCTGTTCAACTCGGCTTCCTTAACTTAAAGACTTTGAGGGCTGGTTTCAGGAAATGAGAGCATTGACATGAAATCTGGCATATTCTCTTACGAAATTGAGTTCTTAGGTCTCAAAGCCTGATTGATGCGTTGTTACATCCACTGACTAAAAGAACTACCCTTTTGTAAAGAAATTCCAGGTAAAGTCCATTTTTGTTCAAATCTCTAGTGTAGTGGCTGGCTGCTTCCTCTACAACTACATCATAAGAAGAAGGAAAAAGGGGAAGGCGAACCCGAAATCCGACCTGGCTGACTCCCTCAACCAACCTATCGGTCGAGTCACTTCCCAGGGTAGCAGTCTTTAGCAACCGTCCATGCAAGAGTAGCACCTGCGCCTATAACAAAGGTTAAAAGACCACCTGCAAATAAGGTAGTGATGCCTCTTGACAAGGATAAAGCTTTGTGCAGTACTAAAGCAAAGACAAAGACGATCATGCCCTTCGCAATGCTTCGTGGATCTTTTTAAGAGCATTCGCAGGCTCGATGTAATTGAGTCAAAAGCAGGTCTGATTCATGGCATTCCGAAAAGGCCTCATTGTGGGATGAAGAGGCAAGCTTGACTCGTTCGAAAAAAGAAAGAATGAATTGAGTGGAAAGTCTTTAGTGTAGGAATCTAGGCATCTGCGGATGAGTGATCCGCCTTTGAATCATCGGCAAAATCCGCCGGATATGGAATGGCTTAAGTAGAACTAGTCCGGTGCGTGCCCCCCCTATCTCTAAAGGGCTGTCTCTTTTCTTTAAGCTTTTCCAATCCTGTATAAAATTGAATTACTTTGTCTTTCTAGGAGAATGAACGAAAGGTCGAATTCAAAATAAGATGAGCGTGAGCAGCGTATATATAGTCTTGCTACTGGCCGGGGATACTAAGGCGATGCCCTTCCTTGGGAAGGCAGGGAAGTCTACTTACTCTGGAAGTGCTAGTCGAAATCTCCTTTGTCCCCAATTCTTCGCCTACAAAGGCTTAGCTCTTTGTTGAATTATCTGCCGCATAGTCCTTTTTATTTTGAAGTGCAGGCTACCGCATTCCGAAGCAATGGAAAGACAGCACTCCAACTTATTGATTGAGCTATACCTCGTGCAAATGGATAATCCCTTTGGTGCGTGGTCCGGGGACACTACTTTTCCTTTTGTCTTAGAGACTTATAGCCTTTAGTCCACCTGCCCGTCGCTT
>CAOJCQ014155279.1:0-5000 GCA_948356215.1 Stillingia texana | reverse complement strand
ATCCTACTTGGAAGGCTACGGCAACAAAGAGGTCTTTTGTCCGATGGGGTCCGAATCGTCGTAAGACAGCTCGCTCCTTTTTTCGGGCATTCCCATACGAGTTGCATTCCTGGTATCAAACGATGTCAGAATTGCCACTGTGGATGGGTAAGTCCTTTTGCACTCTTTGGTATCCTAGGGTTCGTTATTGTTTTGATGTGAATAACGAAATGAAATGTTTACTCACACCGACCGCGGATTTCCAAGGTGTGAAACCAATACCTGGCCGACTGAGTCAGTCGGTTGAGGGAGCTGGAAAGGATGCGTATCCCTGGCGGGTTCCAGCTCGAACGATTGGTCGAACTTTTGGAGGAGGATCGGGAACCAGCTAAGGCACCGTAGCGTCCCCTAAAGGCGTAACTGACAGGTTCTGTTCTATCTTCCCCTCCGAGTCATCCCGTACTCCAAAAAATCAGTGATTCATTTCTCGCGATCCATGGATCCACAGGTTAGGCATGCTCTTGCTCAAGTATTTGGAATCCAGGGCTCTGGCTCAATGCACAGATATCCGGGCCTTCTTCCTATTGATGTTTTTCCTTCTGTCTCTATGCTGGAGTAGATTGATCATATATTCCAGGCCGTAACATTGAATGACAGAAACTTGGTCGCCATGATCATGTGGATGCTATGGTGCAGACGTAATATGCTATTGGATGATGGAAAGGGCTGGGACTGTGCAGAGTTAATCCAGAAGGCCTGTGACCTGTCTAGTGAATACTTGCACGCCATCTCGTGCAGTGAAGACATACGGTCTCGGCACACAACTGAACCTGCTATTTGGCGTCCTCCAACGGGTGCATGTATAAAGGTCAATGTCGATGCTGCTAAGTTACTCAGTGCAAATGCAGCTGGATTTGGCCTGATCGTCGGGATGGTGACGGTATTGTTTTGGGTGCCAAGACAATCCGCAGTTTCAGGCAACTGAAAGTGTGTCAATGGAGGCTGTTGCGGTTAGATATAGAGTCCTTTTTGCATTGGAAATGGGATTCCCAGATGTAGTTATTGAAAGTGATTCTGCTAATACGATAAGAGCCTTACAAAAGAAGAAAGAAGGAAGTCTCTTTTTCTCCTTCTGGTTCTATTTTGGAGGAAATTCTTATACTATTTTTCTTTTCTAAAAAAAAAAAATTTCGGTCTTGTTCCTTTACTCATGTTATAAGGGTCGGTAATACAGCTGCTCATTACTTAGCTAAGTTTGCCGCCACAGTTGAGACTGAACTAGTATGGGTAGAAGAGTGTCCCTCATGGTTGGAGAACATAGTTCTCAATGATGTACTTTCTTCAAGTTTTGAGTAATAGAACCTGCTAGTCCACTAACAACTGAACTCATCAAGCGAATGAGTCGCTAAGGCTTCCACAGAATGAGGCTTATAGAAAAAGGAAAGACGATTATATCCAATCAAAACCTCGTCAAGTCTCTAATCATGGGCTCCATCACGTTAGCCAATACGAGGAGTGGCTGTTCTTTATAGTATATCACAGCTAAAGCACTCCATGGAACAAATTAAGCTTGCTTTTCGAGTGCAGCTGCAGACTTTGTGTGGGCCTGGTAGGAGGGTGTATCGTGGTGTGGCTTGGAGTCCTCCTTCGTTTGGTTGGATTACCCTCAACACTGATGGGTGTAGTAAGGGAGAAGCAAAACCGGGCATCATAGTAGCACTTCTTCCTTTAGATCATGTAAAATTCCCTCGTTAAACTTCTTGTATATCCGCCCTGATGCTTTAGATCGGGATACTGATATTGAGGCTGTGGCTGCGGTTTCAGAGTCTGTATCGTCCACTGGACACAAAACTGATCTATAGTGATTTCCACACTTAAATGCAAAAGGAAAAAGAATTCATTCCCTCCTCGATGTAGAGAATTGTCTGCCTAAGAGAATCGCGAGTTTACTCGGAGCAGGCTTCCCCAAAGCCTTACAGTAAAGGTAGGTAATCCTCTTCTTCTAATTAGCCTCAAGGGTAGCTCAGACGTCCTCTTCCCATTCATCTTTCCTTTGGGATGAGCAAATTCTGCTCTCTATAATAATCGGGTTTGAAAGAGGTTGACTTTCTTTCGAAGAGTTAGCAGGGTAAGGGCTTAGAATCGAAGACAATTCGCAATAAAGAAGAAGTAAAGGTTAGTCTAATGGACTTATTTTTTATTGACCTTGCCGTCTAGCTTCAGGCTAGAAGGCTAAAAAGGATTCATACCTTCCGTGAGAACCCGATTATCATGTTAGCGCGACTAGTGATTCCGCACTTCCTTCGTTACATCCAATCCAGTATGCTCTGGTCTTTCTCTTTTTGGAAGGCCTATGTAGTCTTTTTGCCTTTCAAAAACTTTTCATCCTCACTCACAGAAGATTTGATAGCACTTGCTAGAGACTGGATGAATGACAGGAACCTTAATACCTGAGGAAAGAGATAGAAATGGATTACTTGCTTCTCCAAAGGCCCCACGCGGTTAATAAGCTGAAAGAGAAGCTAGTGGGAATGGAGTTATGATTGATGAAAGTCTGGTATTACTTAAGTAGTAAAAAGAGTCTCAATCGACTAAAAGACCAAACTACCTTCTCTTCTAATCCTGCTACGAAATAGAAAGCCCATAAGCAATAGCAGCACTCGTCACTAGTTTCTTCTCTGTCTTTGACTGGAGTCCTTGAACTGGAGTTCCTTCAAAAGCGCATAAGATGAGTTGAATAGCCTGAGCCAAGGAAATGTAAATTGGTTACGAAAGCGTCCCCCCGCAAGAAAGAAGCGGCTCTTACCCTATCGTCGCTGGAAACTATCTCTGGTCAATCAAGTCCGCTTCGCAGTCAGCAGCTGGTCACAAAGTAAAAACATAAGGTTATGGAAGCACTGTAACACAAGGTTATGGAAGCACTGTAACACAAGGTTATGGAAGCACTGTGTAGATCGGTGTAGGAATTTTGACGAGGTTGGCTGTAAAGTAAAATTCCCTTACTTATAGGGCTTCACTGAAGTAAGTTATCAGTAAAGGGCACTCGTGCCCCTCTGTTGGCTTAACATCAGTTAGCCGTGAAGAACGCGGGTAACCTTACCGGGGTTTATTCGTGAAAGTCAGCTCTGGCTTTCGGCTCCTATTCTGCCGCTGTTCGTATTAGTTATTCATTCTTTCTCCCTTTAATGGTATCGATAGGGGATCCCTCGAACTATTCATAGCTGGAGCTTACTAGAGAGCCGTCAAGAAGCATCCAACCAATAAGTCTACTAAGCACTCGTGTGCTTATGCATTCGTTGCCCTTCCTTTCCCTTATTTCTTTCCGCTTTTCTTTTATGGCTTGCTGGATTAGCTATCGCTTGCTTGAAGAGCCGATAAGAAAAGAAGTTTCTTCTTATTTTTCTTTACTCCTGGCATCTAATTTCCTACCGAAGAGTGAGCAGCTCTTATTCCAACTGTAGCACCGCTTACGAGAGCAAGGGGAGATTCCAACCGATGATGATTCAATTGCTAACAAGGCATTCTCTTTCAGAAAGAACGGAGAGTGAAGGCTGGTTTGCTTCTCGATAGCCAGTCCGGGATTGATTTGACCTTTCAACCAAAAAGACGGGATTGGATGCGATTCTCTCTTTCCGACAGATAGAGAGAACACAGATTTACTGAATACGGGAGACTTTCCAGTTTCCGGATGACCTATTCCAGATTCGCTACTAAAAGAAGGTAGCTTGCTTACTTAGTGCTTGTGCTAAGGAAAGTAGTTCAACCTAGCGAGTAGTCCTTCTATCTGGAGGTGGCTTGGGCTCCCTATGCACGTAGCAAGAAAGCAGAGGCCAACTTCTCGTGCAGGTATAAAAGAAGATCACTCGGGCCTTTCTCGACCTAATCAACGGAAAGAAGCCAAGGGCTGTTAATCAGAACATTTCTTATTCATACGATGAATTACTAGCCTGGGAACATCACTCTTAGATAGGAGATTTCCGGACCTTGCCATTAAGTTAGCGGCAAGGCTTGTCGTAGGCTCATCCCTTACTTCAAGTGGGAGATGAACGGCATTGGTAAGCATTACGGTCTTAAGCCAATCAGTCAGAGTAGACAGAAAGCATAGGGGCCTTAGCCGGGCTAGGCAGACTAAGAGATAGATGGAATAGGGATAGGGTTAGCCCAAGACAAGAGTACGAATTAGCCCATTTTCCATATGCTTGGCCGAAGAGATCCAATTCGAACTGGTTCACCTATATAGCAAAAGGAAAGAAAGCGGTCAGAGAGAGGACTGAGAGGGTTTTGAATGCAATGCAATGCTTTAGTGACCGGCTGGCAGGGTTAGGTCAACTTCTAAGAGAGAGCCCGGCCATGACGAATGTTTCCGAGCGAATGACGTTGCTGCGGTTGTTCGGAAGGACAAAGCGGCTCAACCAAAGAGCCAAGAATGCGGCTAAGTCGTCTCACAGGAGAATTCCGGAGTCGGGCTTCGGTAACCAGCAGCAAGGACTTCTTCTTCCCCAGCATATTATGCCGCTGGACCTGTGGTAGAATGGAAGTAGGCCGTCTCTGACATACCTTTCTTCTTTGCTCTATTAGGCTGTGGGGCCTATCTCTCAATTTCACTCTTGAAGAAATGGTTCACCCATAGGTGATGGTCAACTTTTGTATATTGATTACGAAGCGCCAAGCGTTGGTACTTCGCGAAAAGTTCCCGGGCACACTCTGAATGGTACTTCTCTTTTGAAATCTCGTCGAAGCCGTACACAATCCAAGGTATCTACGATTCGTCGTAAACTTGGCCGTAAATAGGAAGGCTGGCTATTTTCTTCAGGTCCCACAAGGTTTTTTTCTTCAAATGTAGGCCCAGCTCCACTACTCAAAAGCGTCCCTATAAATGTTTGCGTCCTTTTGGTAATACTCTTGCGCGATTCGGACAGCACCATAAATGCCAGCGTTATCCAAAGTCTCCCGATGATTATATAGAATGAATCTGCTTCGTCCATTCTGGGAGGCCGACGATATCGATATAAGACGGAGAT
>CAOJCQ014153055.1:0-11575 GCA_948356215.1 Stillingia texana | reverse complement strand
TGGTAACAATTTGTAAGAAATATATGAATTATAAACATAATTAAATATCGATTTTCAATATTAGAAATATCTCCCACTAAGCGAAATCGCTTAGCACGGGTTTTCTAATCCATGTAGGTTATAAGCGAACGACCAAAAGACGATGAGCAACTGCGAAAGAATTAGCCAGCACCAATGGAGAATTATTTACTTAAATTATAAATATACTTTTAGAAATTGTAATTAAGTGATGTTATGCAAGAACGATCATTAAATTAATAATTATGTGAAACTGTAAAATAATTGAAAGAATGTATTATATATGATTAATTAAGTACCTAAAGAAATGTATGATTATTTATAAGTTTGATTTAAATGAATACATGAACTTGGGCCCGATTGTATGCACGTAACCAGAATTATATGAGTTTAGACTAGTATGTATGTATGTAATGTATATATACATGAAAAAGAAAAATTTTATCTCGTATTTAATGTATGCTTAAAATTCTTCTGCTGAAAGTATAAATGAACAGTAAAAAGTATAAAGTGTAATCAAGATGTAGTGACGTCCCGATGGCATTGCATGGAGTACGTGTGACGGTATTAGGGCGTTTAAAAATTAAGCTTCCAATAAATTGTCGGAACTTCCTTACATCTTTCAATGGCTTCCCTTCATATTTATTTAGCTTGAGATTTGGCTCCATTGGAGTAGACTTCTCTTTCGACCCCTCATGCCAAAACACTCCAAAAGACTTTTTGCACAAATCCTTTAAGAAATAAAATACCCTTGATCTGATTTTTCCACTTATGTACCAAGAAAAAATCAAATCTCCCCAAAGTTAAAAGATTCAATCTCCCCCAAATTTTTCATCTCAAAATGAACAGACAAATCATTCCTCAAACTAGAAATTTCTGACTAATTATCTCAGTTATTATCATATCATCAACATATAATAATATCAGAACATGACAAGTTGATTCTACTTTAATAAATAAAATAGAACCTGAAGTAGATACTCTAAAGCCATAAAAAATGAGGTATTGAGCAACTTTACCATACCAAGCTCGTGGAGCTTGCTTTAGGCCGTAGAGAGCTTTCTTCAACAGGCAAACATGATTTGAAAGTTGCTTGAAGATAAACCAAGGGGTTTTTCCATAAATACTTCATGGTCCAACTCTTTATAGAGAAATGCATTCTTTACGTCAAGTTGCCACAATTTTTAACCTTTAAAAGCGAATAGTAAAATAATTGATCTCACTGTCACCATCTTCGCTATCGGGCTCAATGTCTCCTCATAGTTCAATCCATAATTTTAAGAAAATCTACAAGAAACTAGGTGAGGTTCAAACCTCCTAATGGTACCATCAATTTTTTTTCAAGCAAGAAACTCGTTGCAAGAGTTTGGCTCACAATTTTCTGGTTTAGGTACCAACTTCCATATCTCCTTTTTATCTAAAGCTTTAATCTCTTCTTGCATTGCTTTCTTTCAATTTGGACATCCTTTTGCTTCTTCATAATTTGTTGGTCTTTAATGCTTCTGTAAAGAAAAATGAGGTAGTAAAACAATTGTTGAGTTCTACCTCATAATCTTTTATTGACCTTCTTATTGTTGGTTGTTCACCATTTTTTACTCTTGCCTCATTTTGAGTTGAATATTCATTGTCTAAATCTTCATTGCAAGGTTCCTGAACATTTATTTCAGGAAATAAGGGCTCTATATTATCTTGATCATCACCAAGAGCAACAAACTTTTGAGCAGAAAATGGAGATGACACTTTATCACACACCACATCTCTTGAAGTAACAAACTACTTTATCTTTGGATCCATACATCTCTAACCCTTCTTATAAGAGTCATAGTTAGCAAAACACACTTTCTTGCTTTTGGGTCAATTTTGATTATATTAGATTTAGCAATGTGAACATAAAAAATAGAATCAAATACCCGAAAATAGTTTACATTTGTTTTTTCACCATATAAAATCTCAAAAGGAGATTTTTATGTATCTGACCAAGGAGACAACCTATTAGTCATATGGTATGCACATTGAATAGCTTTTACCCAAAATTCTTAAGAAAGATTCTTATCATGCAACCATGAAAGACAGATTGAAGCAAAATATCCAAGTTTTCTTTCAGCAACTCCATTTTGCTGAGGAGTGTCTGGATAAGTCATTTGACGAAGAATGCTGTTGTTCTTACAATATTGAAAGAAGTCATCTGATATGTATTCCCCACCGTTGTCACTCTGAAGACATTTTATCTTCTTCCCAAAATCTTTTTCAACATCATCTTTAAACTCCATAAACTCATATAGTGTTTCGCTCTTCTCTTTCAAAAATTTCACCCAAGTGAACCTTGAATGATCATCCACTAACACCATAAATAGCAATGCCTACTACAATTGGTGTGTGCGTTGGCCACATCAAGTATGTATGAACCAACTCGAACAATGTGGATCTTCAGTTTGACTATCTTATGAAAGGAAGATGATGAGATTTACCATATTGGTTACCTTGACAAATCACATCTTCATAAATATTCTTTAAAGTTGATATACCATCTACCAATTTTTTAGAAGAAATTTATTGTAACTATTGGTAGCCTATATGAGCTAATTGAGTATGCCAAATTGCAACATTATCGGTTTGGCTTATCTTATTCTCATAGGCTTCACCTGTTGATAAAAAAAATAGAGAACCTTTCTTTTCACCGGTAAAAATAACATTAGCAGATATTTCTTTCACATTACCAAGCACTTTCACATCCTTTGGGCTAAACAAGACATTTTTTAGTAATTTGAGGAACTAAAAATAGATTTTTCATCAATCCTATAACATGGTAAACATTATGTAATTTGACATTTTTTGTATCATCACCAACATCGATAGTTACAACACCTTCTCTTGATACCCGATGAGTTGAGTTATCTGCGGTGATGATAACTTGATCTCCATGGTATTCATACATCTCAAAAAACAAAGTCTCATTTCCAATTACATGGTGAGAACAACCGGAGTCAATGATTCACTCCTTGTTTTTGGAGCAATTAATAAAAACTTGGGTTGACTTTTATTCAACGATCTCAATAGTAACGCAATGCTCTCATTTGATTTGATCATCATTTTCAATTGTACAAGTAACATTGGCCTTAGCAATATTTATCGAACAACTTCTCTTGCTATGCCTGATCTTTTTGCATCTATAACATGTTAACGTGCTTCTTATATTGAGAGTTACAACCCTTTTATGCACTTGAGTCTTCTTCTTGTTCTTATCCCCATGCATATTATTCTTGTTCAGCTTTCCTTTTGAAAACATAACAACATCATATTCAAAACGCTTCACCATTTGTTTCACCAAGGTTTCTTGATTGAAGAGCAAGTTCTCTAACTCTTCAACAGAAGGTTGTATTGATCACCTTTGAATAGAAGTGACAAAAGGGCCATACTCTTTCAAGCGCAAACAAGATAACAACATAGACGAGCTTTGTTAATTTCTCATTGACATCCATCTCTAAAATTTTAGCATAAATATTTTTAATTCATAAAAAAATATGCTAAAATTGATTTACTTTGCAGTTTTAATATTACCAATTCATTCTCTAACAACTGTAAACTTGGAGTATTCTTCTTGGTAAACAACCTTTCAAGAATTTTCTAAACTTCATTTGGAGAACTAATTTCATGAACATGATCAATAACTCCTTGCTAATAGATGCCCTCAAAGCAAATAGAGCCTTTCCACATTTGATCTTTTACTTTTTTCGTGATTCAACATTCTCAGGAACATAAGGAGGAATTGTATCACCATTAGCAACCAATTCCCATAAGTCTTAACCTTGAAGGTATACCTCTATACACATCCTCCAATACTTGAGTTGGTGCCTAAATTTTTCTCCATTCCATTTTGGATATTTTCTTCGTTTGAACCCTCTATTGCAACTTAACACTAACAACTTCCATTTCATTAATAAACTTCTCCAATGAAAAACAAATTCAGGAGACAGGAAGAAGAACCGGACTCTGACACCATAAAACAAAAGGGAAAGAATACCAAAAATTAGCAAAACAACAATAATAAAATAGAGGAAAATTGGAGAAAGAATAAATTTATTTCAAGAATAAAATAACAAATTGCATACATTTAACTTCACACCTTGAACAACTGTTTAAAGAGAGTGGCCACAAACTACTATATCCACTTCCTAAAATTTTAGACCACTATCCCACCACCAAAAAATGGTATTTATTTTAGAAACAAACAAGCGACAGTCCAAGCTACTGCCTACGTAAGTGAGTCACTAACGAAGTGACTTATTAATACAACTAAATAAAATAAATAAACACAATAAAATTAGGAAAGTGAAGGAAATGTGATGCATTTCTTGAGACCATAACTTACTGTCAAAATATAGAAATTTGCACTAATTTTTGATACCGTGAACCCTTAAATCATGAGTTATGTTTTAATATAAGAATTCTAGGTGCATGGTTTTACCTGTGCACTGATGTATGGATACAACTTAGAAAAATTTCATCAATTAATATGAAAAAATTCAATTCAAATAGAAAAATATTGAAACCTGATGGATGTGATTGAGTGATAGGAACTCATCTATATTTAAATAAAGATAAAAAGTTCGATCCTTAGCTTGGAGTATAGGACAATTTTTAAATTATTGGGTTAGTTATCACATTTATTGAGACACCTACTGACTATAAATCAATGAGGAATTAATTACTGTATCCAATGATAAATACCTTAATTTTGATCAAAAGAAATGGAAAGCGGGCTCTAACTCAAGGTCTAATCGCTCTAATATTCCATCTAATTAAATGAAGTGCTTAAAACTCCTTCACGATAATCATTATATTCAGATCAAGTAAATGTCAGCCATAATATTTGGTTCTAAAAAAATATCTAAGTATGAATTGCGAAAATTTGATAGCTGTATATATATATATATAAACCCATATACACACACAATCATGTATGTGTATATGTATAGGTAAGATATGTATATTGAAAGAGTATCATATAAATCGAGTTGTGAAGCTCAAAACCAGGGTTTTGAAGTTAGAGGATGTATTAAGATATTAAGATGCTCTCAACCTCAAACAATTTAGAATGAAGAGGACCTTAGAATATTACATTTAACAGATCATTTGTTGTAGATTGATATAAACATGATTTGGGTGTTTTCAATGGAACAAACAAAAATTAAATTGAAATTAGTTCTCATAATATACAGGTCGTGCAGGCCGGTTAAAGAATCAACGAACCGAATTTAAAATGCGACGCCCTTTCTCTTTATTTGAAAAAGACTTCTAAAATAAATAAAAAAGTATACAGCAAAATCGGATTACAACAGTTTGGAAACACAGTTGCAGTGCAAAGATTTTTATTCTTCAAATAACTTAATTAGCTGTTTTTCTTTTTAAAAGTATTTTGAACAATTTTGTTAATCCTAACACTACAAGAGATCGTGCATTGGCCGGCGCAAAATTGTAGAAATTCATTTATCAATGTGTATGAATCATGCAATCTCATGCATCGCGAAGCTTCCTTTCCATATATATATATATTTTTTACCATTGCAGAGTAGCTAGCGAAACATTCGCCGAAATCTCGGTTGGGATTTATGAGGGTTATATTCTACTTTTGGTTTTTCCGAAATATATATAAATAAGGAATTTTTAGGTTTTCTTTCTTATTTATAGGTATGTGCATAATTCGGTTAAAATTGAATCAAACCAAATATTTTTATTTTAGTTCGGTTATTCAGTTATTCATTTCAGTTTCGGTATTCAGTTCGGTTTTGGTTTCTGAATTTAAAAACCGTAGAAAAATCAAATCGATCAAATTAATTCATTTTTAAAGTTTTTTTCAATTATAGGTTTAAAGGTTTTCTTGAATCGAACTGACTAAATTAATTCATTTGTGTAAGATTTTAATTTTTTTTTCAATCATAGGTTTAAGGATTTTCTTTTTTCTTTTTTTTTCTTTTTCATTTATTATGCAATTCCTATATTTTTATTTCTTTCATGAACTTTTAGTTATTTATCTTCTAATAAATTTCCAAAAATGATGTATTTTGTATTGAATATATGTAATTTTTCAATTAGGTATTTTACAAATTAATTTTTATACATAAAAGTTCGGTTATTCGGTTAATCAAACTGAATTAACCAACTATTTGGGTTTTATTTAATTCAGTTCGCTTTTGATTTTATTTTTTACTTAAATTTTGGCTTTTAGTTATTTTGATTCGATTCATTAACTGAATCGAACTGACCAATACACAACCCTATCTGAACTGAACTAACCAATACACAATACTACTTATTTTTGTGAATGTCTATTTTGGAATAAGAATGAAAGTTTTGGTTTAGGGTTAGACCCTTTTATGCTTTTCCTTATAAACTTTTATTTTTATTGTGATGTGATTGCATTAATACGGTACATTAATGCTTGGTACATGGATGTGTACATGTTATTGGATCAAAAAAGAGAAATTCTCTTTCATCTGATTCAACAATACATATGAATCCATGTACCATGTATTGATGTACCGAATTTCCTTCCCTAAAAATGATCCTGAATTTTAATCATGTTAATTAATCTAAGTTTTTTGAAAATATGTGAATTCATCTTTCTAAGATATAGCATTCTGAAGTTTTTTTTATTTGTGCAGGAATTGACTTCATCAAGACCAAGGAATTAGGTTTTGGATATTTGGCCGTGCTTAAAAACCAATGTTGATTGGATTGATCAATCAAATCGGTTTGGCCATGATCAACTGATAAAAATGATCTGATTTAATTCAAAACTAAAATAGCAAAAAAACATATTGAAACTAAAAAATAAGGTGGAATCATGAACCGGTAAACCGGACCAAAAATGTTTCAATCCAATATTTTTTACTTTTACAATTTTTTTTACCTTTTCTTATAAAATACTAATCATTATAATTTGTTTATGACACAACATCATTATTACTATATTTGTTAAGTCATCATATTATTTACTAAGTTTATTTTAAAAATAAATATTTATGTGTTTTAATATGTATTTTGAATATAAATAAATTGTAACTAATAAATATTAATTTATGATTAATCACTATAAATTAATAGTTGAAATTTAGTTTTGATTTCAGTAATCTCACTTAATTCTATCAAAGTATACTAATTAAAAATTATCAATTTATTTAATTTAATCCATTCAACATATGTAAATTAATCACAATATAATATTTTAATGTATAAATTTGAATTTAGTTGAATATAACATCGATCATTTTTATTATAATCTATATTACCTATAAATGTACTAAGAGATGACTTTTTCTAGAAATTTTTAGTTATATTTACTAAATATATTTTTATTAGACAATATGATTATATTTATTACCTTAATGCATTTAATTATATTATCTTTAAATTTTTTTCAAAATTGATTTTAATTATGTTATTGCCTTTTTTTATAAAATTTATATTGTTACCTTAATGCAACTACATTTTTAAAGATACATGAATTTATTTAAATATTTTTTACTTATATTTGTACATTATAACTTCTATTTGATCAATTTATCCATTTTATATCTAATAATAATATTTTTAGATTTATATTTGATTATTAATTAATATTTTAATGATTTTTTATTTTAGAAATATCATTCTTGATATTATATTTTCAAAAAATTTATAAAAATAGTAAAAAAACCAAAAAGTGAAGAATCTGGTTGAACTCTGATTGAACTGATCCAACCATGACTCAGTTGATATTTAGTTCGATTTTAAAAACATTACAAAAAAACTAAATCCATATATTAAAATACATATTTAATTTTTGATATTTTAACTCTAAAATTGATTTAATAAATATTCACTCGCTTTATTACAAGTCACATATTATTATTTATCTTTAAAAAAATAGAAAAGATTATGATATATATCATTTGTTTTTTCTTTATATGCTTAATTAACTTTTTGGAGAAATTAAAAATTTATCTAGAAGAAAAACATAAGTTTATAGAACACGCTTTTAAAATTATACCCTTATTCTAATACATTATAATATATAAGAAATTACAAAATTTTAATATTCATAAAAATAAATATAACTATTTATTTAGGGACGCCGATTCGGTTATGAACACTTAAAATTTTAAAAGTTAGTTTAGTATTTTCTAGAAAAAGTTAGTTTAATAATTTAATGAAATTATTTAGGTGAGATGATCTTTGTTAATTATAAAAAATAATATTTTGTTTAATTTTAAATTTTATTCGGGTGAATTTCAAATTTTAATTTAATTATCCTATTTTTAATAAAGGGTATTTTTTATTATATCCATTTTTGGCCATTTTAACCAAATAACTTTGACCATTTAACCGTCCCCTTAGTTTTTATTGAAAGATTTCAAATTAATCTAGCATTAAATTGTTAAAGCTCGAATTTGATTACATCTCAGTTAATTTTCTCATCAAAAGAATTTATGACAAATTGATAAAAAGTGATTTCTTTTTCATACAAAACATGTGGATAAGATGATAGAACTATTTGCTTTTTTACATGAATTATGAAAAGTTTGTTATTTTAGTTTTAATGCATAATTTTACTCATGTCTCTTCTAATATATCCTCAATTAACACTATTTTTTATTATTTAAAAAAAATCAAGATAATTTGTAGGAAATTACAAATTTTCATAATGAGTCAAAGAGGTAAAAGACATTTTCAGTTGTTGAAACGGAATCGGATCAACCAATCAAACTGAAAATCATATGCTGATTTGGTTTAATTAAATATAAAAATCGGAAATTGCACTTTAAACAGATATAAATTAACCAGATTAATAGACTATTTTATAAGGTTAAAATTTTAAAAATATACTATTTATCTAAAAACCAACCGGTTAAAATCTGATTGAACTGTAAACCATTTATTTCTCGGGTTTGATGGTGATGCGAAAACTTAACCTGTAACGAGACTAAACCCCCTGTAACATACAGTTAGTTATTGAACAAGGTTAAAAAATATCCCTCAATCTAAAACACTTTAAGAGTCAAACAATTAGAACATTCATGATAGATTAATTGAAAGCAACAAAAATTATATTCAAACATGCATATATGAATACATATCCTAATCTGAATTCTTGACGTAATTTCAATATCAAGAATCCCTCTCAAGATCGAATTAAGGATTGAAAAGAAACTTGCAAAGCAAAGTTTGGTTGAATAATTAATGGTAAGAATTTTGTTACAAGTAAAATATATTATACTATTTATATGGGAAATTAATCCTAATCTAAAAAAGAAATAAAAATCTAAAAATGATGCTTTATTTTTTTTGAATTTTCGGCAAGGCAGCGCTCGTGTGATAAAGAGAAACATCTGTGTGATTTGCATCGAATCAAGGCAGAAACTCTAGCCGGAGTCACACGCCCGTGCCAAGATTGGGCACGTCCGTGTGGCTCAAACACACGACCGTGTATGAAATACACACATACGTGTGTTTGGGCACTTTCGAAGGTAGAAGGTCTGCTCAACCACACACGCCTTTATCATATTTGGCACGACCGTATGGACCTTAACACATACCGATGTGTAATGAAGCACGGGCATGTGTTTTAGACTGTTTTCAAACAGAAACTCTGCTTGAACTCACACGTCCATGAAATGGCACATGTCCGTTTGAGTCTCCTAAAGTCCAAAACTCACATAAAACAATAAAATCTAAGTCCTTTAAATGGTTATCTCGAATTCAGCTATTTAGGATAGTTAGATGTAACCTTAACCTACATCCTAACGATCTACAAACTCGAAATAAACCTAATTTAACCCAGCATTATATAAATTCAAGATAAATTTAAAATAAACAAAGAAAATATGAAATTTGTAGAATCTGTAATGACCCAAAATATACCATAGTCGTATTGTACAGATTAAATACATATAATCACTGAATTAGGGTTTAATTCAGGTATTAAATTGAAGTAGAATAAAAGTTTGTAGTTAATTAGAAATAGAAAAGGACTAAATTGCATAAATTGAAAAGTTGTGTGGCAAATTCATTAAATTAGATTTTGACACTTATATTAATAAAATAATATATATTTGGATTTGTGGGAGAAGTGATTAGTGTCCCTTTATATGGACACCTAGCTGGCCATAAGGAATGGTATAAAAACCATTTCCAATTCATTTCTTTTCTTTTTGGTTATTAAGCTTTTCTCTCTCTAACCTTAGGTACTTCTTCTCTCTAAGAATTTTCTCCATTTCTTTCTTGTTCTTTGATAATTTCATACCAAATAAATAAGAAGAAAGGTGAGGTTTATGTGTGAATTATCAAGTGATCCTAAGATTTAAGGCAATTACACCATTTGAAAGGTAAGTTAGCATAAATTTAGGTAAGGTGATTTGGTGAAAATTGGACAGAAATCATACCTAATTCTGATACTTTGGTATGTGTAGAAAATCAGCAAAGTAAAGGAAAAGAGAAAGTGTTGGATTGATTCTCAAAGTTGAAGTGAAGGAGAATCAAGTTTGAGGTAAGAATAATCTTATATAGAAAGTAAGGTTAATTTTATGTTTTAATGTGTTTATGTGCATATTCTGGTTGCTAGGAGTCTTGTGGTAGGTTGTGTGTGATAGGGAATAGAAGAAAATTGCATGTAATGTGAGTTTGAGTCATGGATTTACGGGTATGTGTGATTGGTAGGTTAACCGAAATATGTGTTGGTAAAATGGGCATATCTTACGTTCTACAACTTGGATTGAGCTCCATAATACCAATTCTGAAAGCTAAGACACAGATATACATTTGTTTAGTTTGGAATTCAAGCTGGTTTGGTCATTTTTGGGTCCTAATTATGCTCATAAGTTTGACCTAGGAAGTGTATCAAATTGTGCTTATTGACCTTTACTCATTGTTTTGGTCATAACTTCCTCTAGAAAAATCCAAATGAGGTGAAATCAAATCCTATGGATTCATGATTCATAGGACTATAAATGTATATGGATAACATAGATTAAAAATAGGGTTATAAGTTTGGTAACTAGTGTGGATAGCAAGATTCAAAAAATGGTCATTTTGGTTGATTTTTTCTTGGAATTGGGTGAGACACGGGCGTGCCTTGGGAGGCACGGGCGTGTCTAGGCTTGTTGCCTATTTTTGGGTGTTTACACATTGGCTGTGATCCTTCACACGGATGTGTGGTCAGTGAACTTTGCTTGCTGCCTGTTTTCACCATTTTTCACATGGGCGTGTAGATTTGTCACAAGGGCGTGTGTGTGTGAGGCATGGGCGTATGACCTATGGCACATGCGTGTGACATCCTACAAAATGGAAAAGTTACATTTTTAGATTGTTTTGAATGTGTGTTTGCTTGGGTGACTTAATGGACATATGAGTGATATGGATTAAAGTATGAATGTGTGTATAAGAATGTAAACATGTATGCTTGGGTATGATAAAGTGAAAAGAGTATGTGTGAGAAAAAGTATGCTTGAACATATGTTAAAAATAAGTATATGTATATAAATTAACATGGAAAATATGCTTGAATGTGTGGAATAAGATA
>CAOJCQ014142498.1:0-10266 GCA_948356215.1 Stillingia texana | reverse complement strand
TGCTGTTGGCTTCAGCAATTATTTGTACAACTTTCAAATGAACTGCCGGGAAAACATTCAAAATCTTTGGGAACATCTTCAACTCGAATCTTTTCATATTTCTAGATGTTACAGAAGAGTTGATAGTCCTCCAAGAAAGTCAGAAGCAGTGTATTTTTGCTGTATGTGGTCTGCGGCTGATGACAGGTCTGCTTGGGAGATCATTTCGACCATGGAAAAATGCCATTTGACATGGAAACACCCAATAAATAATGAATGAAGAATGAGCAGTGAGCATTTGCGTGTAAATTTCCTGGCTTATAGGATACTGAAGAACCTGCTGTTATGCGCTGGTAGTCCTTTAAATTAATGACTTATAGGATATGGAGGAACCTGCTGTTACATGGTAATCTTTTCACAACCTGTTTGTGCAAATGATGTTGTGAGGGAGGGTATTGTGTTAAAGTGCATGTCCTGGGACAGAACATTAGATTTTTTCTTCACTAGCTATCTATCAAGAGAAGTGTTAATTATTTCCTCTTTATTGACTTCTCTATTGTCTTCTCCATTCATTGCACAACAAATGTGCAAATTTTTTAAATTCATATATAATTGTTTAGATATGAATTTAAAAAATTTGCACATTTGTTGTGCAATGAATGCAGGAGTCATTAGAGAATCAATAAAAAGAAGGTATTTAGCACTTCTATATCCAACTCATTTTATGGCAATGGATACATTAGTTTGACGGTAGCTGCAGGGGCAAAGTGAATTGAAAGTGATTTTTCAAGGATTAGTGAGGAACAGAGTGAGTTGAAATTAATTTCTTAGTTAGCAATGGTGATTAAATACTCCCTAATAAGGGCAGTGGCCATAGAAGCAACTTAAATGGAACATACTTCATTTGTTTTTTGCTATTTCGTTGGCAACCCCTCTTTTTTTTTTTTTTTTTTTTATGTTTCAAAATGTGGCCACATTTAAAAGGGTTTTATCGTTTATGCGATTTGTAGGTAGCACGTTGCACGTTGGATAATGTCTTAATCTGGTATATTTAATTGCAGTAGGAACATGATTTGTTGTATGTAATAATGTGAAGTGTCGCAATTCTGAATGGTTAGATGAGAATGTATAATTGTAGTTAAAGGTGAAATAAGAGAACAGAATCTAATCATTTCTTTTTTGAAATATCAAGGATGGCGACATGCTTGGCCTTCAGCAATAAAGAGAATAGGAAAGTTAGAAGTTTAGTTGGAGCGGGAGAGTAAAAGGAAATACTTCTTTGCATGCCAAGAGTACCCATGATATCATAATAGACTACTTTTAGTGCAATTTTTGCCACGTTTAGTGTCCTCATCATCCTAAAACTTTAGAGCTTTTGTTGTCTTTGATTATGCAGACAAAGAAGGATCTTTCTTCCATACTTCTCAAACTACATATTACTACTTTTTACCTACTCGTTCATCATTTTTTTTTTTTGACATACAAATGAATTGAATCCCAGTTAAGAGATAAACTAACCGATCCCATATCAAGGATATTACAACCCAGTAATTGAGAGATAATGCGTTCATGCAAGGAGGGAAATGCTCCATAAAAGAGAAGAGGCCCCTTTCTGGGGAAAGTCAAAATGAACACGAGACCTAAAAATAACGTAAACAAAAACATAAATCGAAGAATTTGCTCCGTTTATAAATGCTTCAAACTTGGAAATAGATCTAAAATGTGATACAAGAGCAAATTCAGATCCGAAGCTTTCAATTCTTCTACTTGATATACTTCCTTCTTCAGCACAAAGGGGACTTGCAAAAACACAAAAAGCCTAGATCTAGGAAGAAATGGAGCAAATCCAAATTAAAAGCAAAGAAAACAGGTAAAAAAGGGTAGGAATTGAGAAGGGAGGGTAGGTGGCCGGAGCCACAACGTAAGTCATGGTCGTTGCTGGCGACTCTAAAGAAGAGCAGATGTGATGAGTAAGTTAGAAAGAAGGGAGAGTAAAAGTTAAATAATTATATAGATAATACAAGTATATTGCTTAATTGTAAATGATGCTAGTGGAAGAAATCGTATAAGATATATTTAACACTTGTAATTGAATGTTGGTCATAAAATTAGAGCGATTATTTTTCTTGAATATTCCATGTTGAGAAAGAAAAAGACAATCCTTCTTTACTACTGTCTTTCTTAATAAAGCTACTTTAATCACTTGGTAAAAACCCCTTCATCTAGAAGTCAAACAACAGAAATGCATCCACTTTGCCAAACAGCACCTTTTTTTTTTAAATAATAATAATATAAATAAATAAAAACAGATCTATCATTCAAACGAATATCATCTAGCCATACAGAACCCATTAATTAATTTAAATTATAAACAGCAAAAATTTGAAAAAATAATTTCACTTTCTACACTTCTAATCAAAAAAAGAAAACCCCGAATCCCTGTCTCTCCCAATTTTTCTGCACATACCCTCTTTTTTTTTTTTAAAAATTATCTGATCCTTCGTTATGTTTTTTTTCTCCTCTCTCTAATTTCTAATTCCAATTTTTGTTTCGTCAGTTCCCGCTAATGTCAACGCAGAGCACGGCCACCACAACCGCCTCCTCGGCGGAGTCTGATTCTCACGCGCCCCTTCTCGTCCCCCATCAAGAACCCCCAACATCTCCTCCCGCACGCCCGATCTCCCTCGCGTCTCTTTTTGGCCGGGCCAGCGGCCGCCGTGGCCCGTCCATGTTAGTGAGAGAGACTGCGGCGCGTGAGTTGGAAGAGCGACGGGCTGATTGGGGTTACTCCAAACCGGTGGTGGCTCTGGATATGCTATGGAACTCTGCTTTTGTAATTGTTTCGATAACGATGTTAATAGTTACTGCAGACGAGAAACCCAATACACCACTTAGGCTTTGGATCTGTGGGTATGCCTTGCAGTGTTTACTTCATGTGATGTTGGTTTGGTTGGAGTATAGGAGAAGGAACAGAAGTAGAGTGAGAGATGAAGAGAGGCAACAGCAACAGCAGGATTCTGATGGAGTTAATGTTGATAGTGATGATGAGAGTGGGAGTGGTCGAGGTTTTCTTAGTTCTGGCCGATCGAGGTAGGTGTTTCGTGTCTAATTTGATTGTTTTTGGATTGTTTTTTTTTTTTCTTTCAATATGGGGAGTTTTTAGGTTTCCTGTTTCGGGTTTGATTTCACTATTTTTAGGTTAAAGGTTGAGGTTCGGTCTTTGAAATCTTGTCAGGTTTAGGTTACCTGGCATTGATGAAGGTGCTGTTCAGTTCAGTAGTTATGAAATGATTAAGCTCATGAATTTGTTTCTATGGAAGTCTAAACTTTATTCTTCAGAATCTTTGATCAAAGTCAATAAAATATTTGAATGAATAGTACGACACTGGTGTTGAAATAAGCAAGGAAGAACTGATATGAACAATGGAAAAGTTTGAAATGTATGGAACTGAATCAAAACATAAGATTTTAATAGTTGTATGTTAATTCAAGATTTGCCTTTTAAAACCAGGTTTTAAGGGCATTTATAACTAAGTAATGTTTTGCTAACCCTTATCATCGTAATTTAATTTATGTATTCAGAAGTTAGCTTTTACTGGTGTCATGAGCCCTCCATTCCTAGTAATATTGGTGGATTAAAAGTGTGAGCTTAGGGAAAGGGGAGGGTTACTTGTGATCGTACAAGACAAAAACCAAGAAAGGTTTTTTGAAGGCTGGCTTTTGGTATCTTTGGACATTTGTTACTGGCTTATGCTAATTTTGAATTCAACGTTTTCTAGTTAGAGTATTTCCTTCTAGCAGCATACAGCAGGGACTCACTAGTTTGATTCTAAGAGATATATAAGTATCAGTCTGGTCAGTTTCTTATACGTCTAATTTGATTTCACCAACAATTTTTTTAACGAATTAGTCTCGAATTGGGTTTGTTCTTCAGGGACTTTGGAGGAATATCATTAAGTCTTATTCAGATAGATTAGAGGGTGCGGTTTTGATTGATAACTGTCATTCTATTCCATCTTAGCTGCAACATCTACAGGGTGGTAAGGTGTGGAGATAGATGTATCTTTTCATAGAATGCCATACAAGGATGTCCTAAATTCAAACTATAGATTTGGTAGGTAACTGATAATAGCTCATCAGTTTTCGGCCCCTTGCTTCAAAATGTTGTTCCTGGTTGAATTAAAGTCTCTTTATCTATTACTATGCCAAATGTGACAATTCTCCAGGACCATTAGCATGTATTATTAATATTTTTGTTTTCGAAGGTAACTTATATTAAAATTATTTTCTCTAAATGTGACAATTTTCCAGGCCCGGTATAGTAGCCACCAATGAGCATGAGAATTTCTTTCTCTGAGTTTTGATTCTTTCAAATTCTGTCAACTGCTCTTATGGTGCTTTCTGGATTTTTAAAAAGAAGGTGCCATTAAAATCTCCAATACCGATATGCTATCTATCTTTTGTGGTTGAATAATATAGGTTAATTCTGTGTACAATTCATCCATCCACCTAGTGGCTTTGAAGATGTTTTATGTCTATCTTGCAAATCACTATTACTTATCTCAATTAGAACAGTTATTAAAAAAAATAGCTTCTTCAAAGTATCTATTTCCTACTGTTGCTTTGTAATGATTTTCTGTCAGTCGCATAGCTTGTAATCCAAGATGTGCAAAGTACAAAATCAGGTTCAGGTTTGCTATTGTGTTTTCGTAAGAGTTTTGAAGTTTTTGGCCTATTACTGATTTTTTTTTTTTTTGTCTATCTGTTTTATTTTTATTGGCTTTGTGTCACTAAACGGTGTGAATCTGTGAACACTTTGGCATCATTTCTGTGGTGGATAGTTGGCTTTTATTGGGTAGTTTCTGGTGGTGATGTACTTTTGCAAAATGCTCCCCGTTTGTATTGGTAAGTTTTCTGCACATGTTTTATTTTATTTACTTTTTTCAACACCCTCATTTGTTTGTAATTCTCATGGGGACAAGATGAAAAAGGACTTCTACTAGCCGTCTATGTTAAACAGCAGATTTTTAGTTTTCTGCTCAAGAGAGATAATATCACTAAGAATCAATAATACTTTAAGTGCTTATTGTAAGAAGTCATTACAGTCATCTAATTTTTAATCTATGCAGGTTGGCTGTGGTTTTTCTGGCATTTGATGTGTTCTTTGCGATTTTTTGTGTTGTTTTGGCATGTTTGATTGGAATTGCTCTGTGTTGCTGCTTACCATGCATCATAGCAATTCTCTATGCTGTTGCAGGGCAGGTAGGAAAAAAGCACATCTTTAGATTCAGATTGAATCTCAAACAGTACAAGAATCTTATTACTGCTCTTCTTGTTTGTGTTTCTTCTGTAATTAAGTGGAGCTTATTGCTGTTTTCTTATCACATTTACTGAGCAGGAAGGTGCATCTGAAGCAGATCTCAGTATCCTTCCAAAATACAGATTTCAGGTGACGAGCAATAAGGAAAAGCCCAGTGTTGGAGCTGGGAAAATGGTTCCTATTGAAACGAGCAGTAGATACTTGGCAAATGAACGAATACTCTTGCCTGAAGATGCTGTAAGTAAAAGGGAAAACAAAGTGCAACTGAAGTTTCATTTTTTAATGCTGTTGCACATGAATTTTGATTGTGTGATGCTAAACAGGAATGCTGCATATGTCTCTGCCCATATGAAGATGGAGCAGAGCTGAATACATTGCCATGCAATCATCATTTCCATTCAACATGTATTGTGAAATGGCTGAAGATGAATGCAACATGTCCTCTGTGCAAGTACAACATTCTCAAAGGAAATGAACAGGTGTGAGGAATGAATAAGGAGTAAAAAAAAGCTGCTTTTTACCTATTTGTATTTTGTACAGAAGAAATCTGAGGCAAAAGGGTAGAAGCTTCTTCAAATTCTTGTGACAACATAATTTATAATATTAGCCAATAGAGCTTTTTTATGTCCGACCTCTGGAGCTGTATTGATGATTCCTTTGTATTTAGCTGTTTGAGACACTTGGCAACAAAAAAAAAGAGGTTATGCATATGCAGTCCCAGTTATGCATTTGATAATGTATAAGCCCATTAAGTATACATAGTGAATGCAATGTGACCTTGTATTTTTTTTTTTTTTTTTTGTATACTGTAATTGTGATACATGTTTTTCCCCATAGCTGATTTCAGAGCTTATCATAGCAACGGATCATCCTGTTTTTGTATTCTCTCTTTCCCCTTTCAGGAACAAGCAAAAAAGAACCTGAAATTGCATTTATGCATGTGAGGGCTTGTCGGGAAACACGCATATTAGGTTTAGGGTTGTGTTTAATTAGGCCGTCTCTATTCTTGGATTGGATCACATTATCATTTCTAAATTATACTTTTTTTGTACTAAACATGATTGGAGAATGCATTAGAATAACAAGATGGGTATTTCTTGACATCAAACTGAAGGCAATTTGAGGCTATTATTGGATTCTTAAACTTTCATGCTCTTCTATATTAGATTTTTATACTGCTACATTATATGAGAATAGACTAACATTTGACAGTACATTAATTTATTTAGTTTCAAGGATGCTGCAGGCAGTTCATGTTTTTAAAATATCAAAGGATTTAGTTGGAATTACATAAAAAAGAAGAAAAAGCACACTTAACGAGTTTCTTCTATTGAAAAATAGAGTAACAATGGCAATTCTTAGATCTTAGTTTTAATCATAATATTTAGCGAAATTGGTGATTATTCAATGGCTTTTATGGTACTGTTGGCAATTAATAAGTACTTGATGTAATGAAATTGAAAATACAAGAATCTAATAAGAACTTGAGATAGTGAAGATTAAAAAGAAAATAAGAATCTAATGTAAAAAGCTTTTAGTACAGAAATTCAGCTAATAAGAACTTGATATAGTGAAGATTAGAAAGAAAAAAGAATATAATGTAAAAAAAGAAAAAATTACTACAGAAATTGGATCTTTAGTGTTTCGACTTCTTACATTACATTGCCAAATAAAAGTCAAAGGAAACACCATTAATTCATTTTTGAAGCAGTCTGAGATGCAAGTTAGATTACAATATTCTTTAAATTATATTTTTTCCTAAAGCATATCAAAAGCTGGAGCAGTTCAGTTGGTTAGAGTGTGTGGCTGTTAACCACAAGGTCGAAGGTTCAAGCCCTTCCACTTCCTTACATCTCAGTGGATCCATCACTGAGTATGTACCAATTCAATTCGCAAAGAGCAAAGCTAATCCTAAATGATTTCATTGAGGCGACGCACAAAAGCAGCATGCAGCGAATGGCCACCCTGTATTACGTGCAGATATTAGTTACAAGTCTTTACTAATTATCTAATACATTAGTAGCTAGCACTAACATGGAACTTTTAAACGTGGCCAATGCCATTTCTGTAATCCTACCAGCTTTCACACTATATAAGAAAAAGCCATCTCATAAGACAATTAAAAGAAATTGCTTTATTTTTCCTTGAAACAAAATAATAATAATAAAATGAAAGGTTTTTTGGTAATATTATTATGATATGCTCCAACACGGTATAGCTATCCAAACGTGACAAAGGGAAGGACAGCAGGAAAAGAATACCTTGTAAGCAATTAGATGTGCCACTGGAAGTCCTTGATTACCATGCTGTGCAAACAGGGAAATATCACCAACAAGATCCAATATTTTATGGCGACAAGGTTCATCAGAGAAACGCAATGGTGGATTCAACCAACCTTCTCTGTCACTGCAGAACAAAAACCAAACATTTAATCATTTCATTATAAGCAAAGTTGAGAATTTAAAAAATCCCAATATTTTGCTGATTTGAAAACGTGTAGAAGAGCAAAGTGGGCTCCAGTTTCAATATGAAAAGGCACCCTGGACCACATTTGGCTTTGACAAGAAGAGAATGACTGGCTACATAAAAGTGATTCACTGAAAGCGTTACAAGGGCATTGTGTGCTAGAGTAAGCATCATCTTTAGATATGAATGAAGCATCTCACCTGCAAACAAGGGCATTGTCTAATGATCCCCCTTTAATGAGTCCCATATTCCGCATGGACTCTACCTGCAAGAATTTTTTTAATGTTAGCTCTAGCCTCCGAAAACAGACAACATTCAAGTGCTACTTCTAGAAATGGGGCTAAAATAGCTTAACTACACCAAACAACTGCATGGTATATGTAGAGAATCTCTACATCATCAAGAACCAGCAAGCACATCCCTGTAGCTCAAATGCGTACTGATAAATCCTATTCCTTTGTATTTTTATAGAGTTATTTGCAAGTTTTTACCCCAGTTTTAGTCACTTTTCTTTATATTTAGTTAATTTTGAATTTAGGAATAGATTTCTATTGATCTTAGTGGTAGTTTCGATGACAACCACAAGTTTGGAGATGGCAAAGCTTAGATAAGATGAAGATCAAGTTGCCATGTCCCAACGTCAAATGGCTATGACCATCAACAAAAGTAGATTGAAGGACATGACCATGGTTGTTGATGGTCAAAAACATGTGACCTGGGACATGGCCATGTTGCATTACAGACTCATGTTGCTGATTTTTGCTGTATCGGACAAGGCCTAGGGAAAAGGGACACAGCCATGTTCGCATACTTTGTCTTGAGAACTTAGTTACAATTTTTGTCAACTTCTCGAAGGAAAAAAACTACTAATAAGCTTAACTTCTCTAGGTTACTCATACCCTAATTTTAGATTAGAATAAGGAGGGTTAAAATTAAATTTACTTTTTCCCCATCATTTTCTCTCTTGGAAATTTTGGATTTCTTGAAGAACACTTAAAGAATTGCAGAGTTAGAACTTCCCTTCTCTCTTTTAAAGTTGGCATCAACTTCTTCTTTTTTGCTTGTTTAGATGCTATTTTCATGGAATAATTTGTTTATGTTAGAAGGAAACATGAAATCCTAGATGTTATTAAAGATGCTTTGATTTAATATATGAATTTTCAGTTATAGTTTAATGCAATAGCTTTGTGATCAATGCTTGATTGCTGTTTTGATAGATTTTTTGAGTTCAATCTTACATCTTTCATGATCTAGTGTATGTTGCATGACTAATTTGATTTCGGTATTACCGGAATAATTACTTAAAATGGATGAATTTATTAAAGATCACTGCTTATGCAAATTAATTCCTATATTTCTAGAAGAGAGTTAGGAATTAAGTTGATTATCTAGAGATAGACTAAATCTGCTTATCCTCTATATACAAGTCCATAAGTCACTAGGATAAAGAATCATGTTTAATCACAATACATCTGAACATGAAAAGAAACAAATAGCCCCCTCCATCATAAAACGGTTAAATATTCTTTATTTGACTGCATCATGCCATTTTAAAAACAAAAACTTCCAATGGGTGAAAGAAAACACCTCTTCATATACACAGAAGGTTCTCGATGGTGCTATTTGTTTAATATAGGAAGAGTCATTCAAAGCTAAGGAAAACCACTGGCGGCCAATGGCAGGAATCTGAGTAAAGGAAGAAAATGGAAAAAGTTAAGCTCATTTTTCAGCATAGTACTAATCATTATCCTTAGCAAAAATAAAAGTTAAATGGCCCTCAAGCAATCCCAAATAGCCACTACATACCCAACTCATAGGACATAGCAACAAATTTAAGACCCTTGAGAAGACCAAAAATTAAAATAAGTTACACCATGAATCAAGGAAATTAACTAGGAGTTGAGTAAGCAACCGTTGGCATCCAATATCATATCTCCTCTTAAAAATTGAAGAACAACAATATTATTCAGGAAATTATTTTATATCCATATGAATCTAAACCTTTAATAGAGGAAGTGGTTTCTTATCTCGAACCCAACTCATTGAATAACCAAATATTAGTTGAGATGAGTCATATGGACAATGGCTCTATAGTTAACACATTTTATGTTAGAGATATGTCTTAGAGCTATAGTTGTAACTATGATTTATGTATATGTAATTTTTAAACGATTAATAAAAGATATTTTTTCATTATATTATGCTATGTTTAAATACATGTATTTGTGAATTTTAAACAATATAATGAAGTCCCCGGCATCATTCACAGTATGGGTGCAATCATAAACAAATTATGATAATGAGATGCATATCATATGCAAATGTGAGATATCTAAATCATCTATGATCAAAGTATTCTATCAATATGAGATATTGTAGAATGCGAATTAAGATCAGCACATGTTACATTTCTTGAATGGTTCAAGCAGTCGATCCCATTGACTGTGATCATGAAGATGATCTAAATGAACATGTGGGTACTTGTTAGAGAACAAGTACAT
>CAOJCQ014129589.1:0-12303 GCA_948356215.1 Stillingia texana | reverse complement strand
AGCTGTTGTTTGTTTTCATGAAACACGCACGGGCGTGTCACTTCAACACACGGGCGTGTGCGTGTGCAAAAGAAGTTGCTACCTGTTTTATGGGAATTAGACACGGGCGTGTCTCCAGGCCACATGGGCGTGTGCCAGCGCGTAGATGTCAACTTAGGGCTTATTTTTACTCCTTTTATGAACACCTATAAATAGGATACTAAAACTATTATTGCGAAACTAATGAATAACTTTTATTCAGACGATTGTCAGACTTTTTGATTGATTTTCAATCAATTGACATTTCATCAGAATCAAGTAAGGATTTCTATGATTTACTTTTGCATTAAGAATATAACTAAGGTTTGTATGCTTATACAATCTTGAGTTATGTTTCTTATTGCATGCAATCAATCTGTTATAGTTGTTTTAATTACGGGTCGATTAGGGGTAACTAAGATTGGGGGTGAGGTTCTAAATACATTTCTATATTAAATTGTATGCTCGGGAGTTCTAATCTAATTGGGTCTTGGGGTTTCCGCATCAAGGACTATGGAAAGTCACTTTGTTTCCTTCAGTTTTGATTGAATCAGATGACGCGATAATTGAACCAGATCGGCGCGAAGTGACATGACACGCGGTCGCATAGAAACCCAAATAGCTATAAATTTGTATCGGGCATAAAAATGGACTTTCTTCATGATGGGACCAAGAATGGTCATTTCATTTCCTTCGGTGTTAATTGGATCACATGACATGACAATTGAACTGGACCAGTACAACACATGGCCGCATGGAATCTGAATCCCTATAAATTTGTACCGGACATGAAAATAGAAACTCATCATGATGAAACCAGGGAATGTCACTTCGTTTTCTTTGATGCCAATTGAAATTGAACATCGTGATAATTGAACCGGACTAACGCTACACGACGCGACGCATGGTTGCATGGAAACCCAATCACTTTAAATATGTACCAAATAAAAAATGGAGTTTCCTCATGAAGGGACCAAGGAAAGTCACTTCATTTCCTTCGGAGTCAATTGGATCGCATAGCGTGATAATTGAACTAGATCGACACAACGTGATACGGTGCGCGGTCACATGGAAACTCGAATCACTATAAATATGTATCGGACCTAAAAATGGAATTTCCTCATGAAGGGACCAAGGAAAGTCACTTCATTTCCTTCATTTTCAATTGGATGGCACGACACAATAATTGAACCAGACCAGCGCAACACGTGATCACATGGAACCTGAATAGTTATTAATCCATACCGGACCTGAAAATAAACTCTCCTCATGATGGGACTAGGGAAATTCACTTCATTTTCATTGGTTTCAATTGAATCGAATGGCATGATAATTGAACCAGACCGGTGTGACGCGATCTATAATCCTTATAAATCTGTTTATTCGAGTTTGGATTGGGCAAAATGACCTATCATTTTAATGGGCCATTAATTTTAAGTGGGCGTGTAATTAATTTTAAATAAATTAAAAGCCCAAAAAATTATGGTGTAAACAATGCACCCAACGTATAATGGCTTTGAAAAAGCCTATTATATATAACCACTATATCGGCTATATAAAAATATCCCTAGGATCCGCTCAATTTTTTTTTAAAAAAATTGGGGCTTTAAACCTGTACCATAAAGGTAATTGTTCTTTATTTGCCTCATATGTAAAATCCAACTTCATCTCTTCTTCTTAAATCCCCCAAAAATCACTTGGATATCTAAGGAAGGAATTTGCTCTCCAAAGTGGCGCGACGTCTTTCTCTAGGGTGACGATCAAACAACGCAGTGTGACACCAAGATGACATGATGTCTTTTATCGGGGCGATGATTAGACAATGCAACGCGTCTTCCTTCTATGCATCAACTCCATATGATACGACATGCTTAGCGTTGACCTAAACGACGGTGTAACATGATTATAGACCTAGACGATGCAACATCGTGGTCCAAGCGACATAATAGTCTTAACGCCACTCGAATGACGCGGCATCATGACACTCATAAAAACCGATTCATCCCCCTTCTCTTCACTTTTCCAATGGGTAAGTTCCTAACTCATACCCATTGCATTTTTACTGCATTCTTGATTTTGAACTATAAATTACTCATATATGTGGAAATCTGCTTGTGATTTTTGGATGAATTTATTTGGACATTGATGTGATTCTTGTGGATGATGAATAGAATGACAAAATAATGTTCTTGTTTGCATTTTTTACTTGGATCTGTGTAGGCTAGGTGTTTGATAAAATGTGTCAAAGAGTATGCCCATTCTTGTTTGATAAAATGTGGCAGGAATAAAATGTGTCAAAGTGGACCCAGTGGATTGATCGCCTGCGCCCTAAGTTTTAGGGGCGATGGAAGACTACAGGAATTACTCATCTCATAGAGCTTTCCATGCATAAAATACAATACTGCCACCAACTTTTGGGTGTCACTGCTGTTCACTAATCTTATTCCTGCAGTTCCTTGCTCATGCCTTTTGGGCCAATATCTATTACTTTATGGGATATTGTAGCACTAACAGGTTTACCAATAGTTGGAAGCATAGATGCTAAGTGACTGTTGACATTCCTTTCACCATGAAAGACTGCGGTAGTACCTTTCATAGGAAGCACCTTGGTTATACTCAGATTATCCAAAATATAGGGACCAATCCCCCAAATGATCAGGAAGTGGCTCATGCTTATTTTATTTGGGTCCTACTCAGTTGGTGAGTTTTTTGCTCACACTAGGCTTTTCTCACCATAATTTCCTTTTGGTATGCTTGTATATGACAAAGCACTAACTTGATCTTGCTTTTCCAGATATATTTTTTATCCTCCCTCTGGTTGTTCATGCCAGGAATTTCTTCTGATTTATCTTATCGTTGCTACAGGAAATTGCCATGCCTTAGGTTCAATGTTATTGGCTACTCTCTATCATGACTTATCTTGGGCTACAAGGGATAACCTATTGGAGAAAATGAATGGTAGCATGGGGGTTCTCCAGCTATGGTTGTTTGCTTACTTTCCTCGGTTGAGGGGACCGGGGTCTGAGTTCAAGCCAACATTATTCTGGGGTCTCAGAGTTGCAAATTGCGTATGTCCTCTTAGTATTGATGAGATCAGTGGTATCCTTAAAAGTTCTTACAATACCCTTGAATTTTTTTTGTTCATGTTTGTCAAGGATACTGATGAGAGTTACATCCTCCCAATTTGGGCCAAGAGATTTCCCCTACTAGTACTGATGAGCGTAAACAATATTGGGCATCAGTCATTATACCATGTTTCCTTTTCAAAGGGGGTTACTACACTAAGAGAGTGTCATCCAAAGTTGGTGGGGTATTTCCACAACCATACCTTCCCCACATGTGGTACAAACAATTCGGGTTTCCTTAGGGTATTCCTGGCCGATTTACATCAGAGATTCAGCCTTCCTATTTCACCAATGTGCCAAAAAGTGTGGTTTCATGAGAAAGTGCTAAGCTAAAGGGACTTGGGTTTGTATATCAAGTGATTAGTATTGCAAATTTCCCACTGCTCCTTGAGGAGAAATTCACCAAGTGGTTGCTTGAAGTTTATACCAGTGCCGTTCCTAACCAAGTAGAATGTATATCTTGACTCTGGTTTCTTTTCCTTGAAATATTTTATGTGACCCTAATGAGTATCTTATCTCTCATGTAGTTTCCTCTTCAAATGATGACGCTACTGCTATGAGTGTTTCCACTTGCCCACTGACTAAAAAAGCAAAAGCCATTGTGAAGTTCACACATTGACAGAAGAAAACTCCCTCATCAATTCTGCGATTCAGTAGAGCTACGAAGACTAGAGGAACCATTATTGATACTTCCACCCCTGAGGAATCTGTTACAAATATGCCCTAGAGCTATAGTTATAACTATGATTCATGTATATGTAATCTTTAAATGATTAATAAAAGACATTTCTTCATTATATTATGCTATGTTTGAATACATGTGTTTGTGAATCTTAAATAATATAATAAAGTCCCTGATATCAGTCATAGTATGGATGCAATCATAAACAAATTATGATAATGAGATGTAGATCATATGCAAATGTAAGATATATAAATTATCTCTGATCGGAATATTCCATCAATATGGAACATTTTAGAATGTGGATTAAGATCAGCACATCTTACATTTCTTGAATGGTTTAAGTAATCAGTCTTATTGACTTTGATAATGGAGATGATCTAAATGAACATGTGGATGCTTGTTAGAGAACAAGTACATCGGAGACCTGTCAGAAGATCCTCACATGGATAATAATATTTAAAGTCAGTAAGTAGGTATCTCCTCATGAGCAATAGTGCAGACTATCTTCAGACTTAAGATCATCAAGGTAATCTTAAGTAGTATCTTGTATGCTTTAACTCTATGGCAGCGTACCACACGACCGGTGCACATGGCCTTAAGGTGGGTATGCTTACATATGCTTGAAGGTTTTTGTATGATCGACAGAGAATTCACTATCCCAAAGAAACTTGTTATAATTGGGAAAGTTCATATCACTGAAATTATGTTAATTTTATTCTGAAGTTCTGGCCAAACCTTTATGCAGGGTTGAATGAGATTCAAAGATAGCACTAAAGAGATTAAGAATCTAACATATTTCAAACATCTTCAGAATTATAGAATTGACTATTCCATATTCTGATTCTGAAGGATATGAAGGAAAGTGAAAGGACGTATTACAATGGTATCTATTCATGGAACATGATGATGTAAACCACATCTTAGTCTACTATCTCTTGGGGTCATGATGCTTTTGGTTGGGGCCGCTCATGATCTATACAAAAAGAACAGTTAGTGATGGAGATCAATAACCAAAATTAAAGAGTTTAATTTCGGCTGTTTCAATTTCTCTGAATATAACAGTTCATTATGTACTGTAAGTTGATAGAGATCTTAGAAGGTCACACACCTATAGAGTTATGGAAACAAAGGTAAAAGTTGAAGTTAATGATATGAGATATCATCCCGAGAGTATAGAAGAGATCAAAGAAATAAGAAAAGAGAAATTCAAAGGAATTTCACTAAGAATTTTGAATTCCTCTGAAAAGGTCTTTTGGACCTTTTTGTTATGATTTAATTATTTACATGGTATTTATAAGTGTTATAAAAGGTCCATGTAAATTTTGAAATGATTTTGAACTCGTTTGGGCCAAGAAAATAATAAAGGATTTTGCCGAGCCCATTAGATGTGCTGGGCTCAAATCCCTATGAATGGGCCTAAAGGATATATATTCTTTAGGCTTTTGTTAATTAATTGGGCCTATGGTTAACTATATATCATCCCATTTAATTATTTAATTAATTAGATTAATTAAAAATCTTAAAAAGATAAATATCATGAGAGTTTTAGATAAAGAAGAAGTGTTCTTCCTAATGAGAATTAGACTTGTAGCTGAATTCCCCATGAGATGGGATAAGAATTTCGGTCATCGATGTTTCCTAAGACTCCATGAATTATTTCTCTTCTACAATATAGAATTTTTAGCCTATAAAAGGTAGAGAAAAACATAAGAGAAAGGATACACACTTTCTACATAGATCTCTACTCTTTTCTCTCTCTAGCTGAAAATATCATCTCCTCATTGGTGATATTTTTGAGCTTCATAAGCCTTTCCCTAAAGGTTCTTTGGTTTTTGCTCTGATGTGGATTGCTTCCAGAGGTGTTCTATTTTGGACACTACTGGTTTACAACAACCGAGTGTGAAGGGAAGCTCACAAATTAAAGAGATAAAGTTTTAATTACTAGTAAGTCGCTTTAACTCTAGAAAATTTTTAAAACGCAATCCATGGTATGATATGATGTATAAGCATATTTTTTAGAGTTATTCTACCATGTATGTGATGCATGAACCCTAAAAAATCCAATAGAATCATCAACTTTCAAAACTGATGCCTCTGAGGCTTCAGAGACTTTGAGTTCCAAGTCAGTTAAAACCCCTTGTTTCCTCCTTTTATCTTTACTCTTGTTTGAGAACTATGATAAAAAAGAATTTTTTTTCTAGGTCATCTCATGACGATCCTTTTGAGGCAAATGAGATTGTATAATTTCTCGGGCCGACTGATGGTCACCTCTATAGTCAAATCAACAGTCCTTCCTCTCCCCCTCATGGGAACATATTAATTAGTAGCCAAACATACAACTCAGACACTCCCATTTCAATGCCATCTCGAGGAACCCCGATTTCCTCAACTCCTATGTTAAGACTTTGTTGGAAGGACTATTTTCACTGGGTTATTAAATTTAGTTGCTGAAGTTTACTCTTTTTGCTGGATCTGAGTGCAAGGCAATCCAGGTTGGTGGAGAATCACAACTTTCCAAGTCCTCCTAAAGATTTCGACTACTCTAGTATTTTCTCTCTGAGATTAGCTTCCTCCAGCAGTTATGCTACTAAGGACTCCATTGAAATGATGAAAAAATGTTGAAGGAAACCGTAAGCATGGAGTTACCTTCTCTCACCTCTTCTTAAAAGGAGAGTGCTTTGTCAGCTATCATTATGCTTAAACACGACGCACCTCCTGAAGTAGCCAATTATTATCTACCTTGAGTCAAGATATATTTCATCATATGAATCTTACAACAATGATAGTTTTACACTTAAAGCCTTTACCTAGGTCATTAATATTCATGCTAAGGAGGTCAAAGCCTTTAGGCAAACTTTGGATGGTTACAATGTCAAACTCTCCTCTATCCGTTCCATTGGAAATGAAGTTGATGTTGATATTTCCAAGATCAAGGAACTAGATAAAGAACTGGAGAGGTGAAAGGCCAAGGTTGAGGAATTGCTTACTACTGTAGAAACCACGTGAGCTAGTCGTGATTGTGACAAGGAAGAGATTGATAAGGAATAGGTGAGGTTGCTCACGTAGTGGGAAGGTGTGATTATTCACGCAAATCACTCAAAGAAGCCGAGTCCGCCAACTTCTCTCATGTGAGAAGTATGCCAAGTTAAAGGATTTTGACTTATCTTTAATATGATTTCCTAGCACATTTCACCTTGATAATGGCTTGAGGCCTTTATATGGACTTATACTGTGTTTTGGGATTTTGGTGGGTGTGAGGCCAACCGTACTATTTTTACTTTTCTTTGAGGCCTAAAGCCATTGTATGCTTATTTTGTTTAAACTTTATTTGGCTTGAGGCCAATTTTGAGCAGCTTTTTTGAAATAAACTTTGATATTGGATGGCCTGAGGCCTATTTGCATGTCTGTTTAATAAGGTGGTCTGAGGCCTACCTTTTGCATTGAACAAGGGCACATGAAAATCATACTTTGCTTGTGCTACTTGTTGCATCTGATGATTGAATGGCCCGAGGCCAATCCTTTTACATGATTTATCAAAGCAGTCCTTGGTTAACCTTCAAATTTAAGACTACTTTAAAATAGGAACAAGACCAAGACCCGCAGGACTAGCTTTAGAATTTATTATTTAGTGGCCATAAGACCGACTTTGTTACACTAAAACTATAACAACACAACTTTAGTTAATGGGCCATAAATCGGCCTCAATAAGCTCAATGAAATTATTCTTGTTGGATACTCTCCCAAATAGTGGGACAATATCTCTTCAAATACTTGCCATTTACATAACGCATGTGTGGTTCCCCTTCCAAACATGATAACCAATAGGCATTTTCTTGAAGAACCTCGTGTATCTGAATGGACCTTCCCAATTAGCAGACCATTTCCTCGTGGAATGATCTTTAGTCCTGATAGGTAGGAATAATTTCCATACGAGTTCACCTTCTTTGAAGTCCTTTTTCTTCACCCTTTTGTTATACACATTCAAAACCCGCCTCTTCTGTGTGACCATACAATTGAGGGTTTATAGGCACAAGTCATCCAAATCTTTTAATTCCATAACCATGGCCTGGTTAAAGTCCTCTGGAGCCAGGTTATGCTATTTTAGAACTCTCAAGAAGGGAACCACAATTTCAATGGGGAGGACCGCGTCATGCCTATAGGTTAATGAAAATGGGCTTATCCCCATTGCTTCTCTCTTTGAAGTTCTATATGCCCATAATCTTTCAGATAAAATCCTGTGCCAATCACAAAGGCTACCTTCTAAATTTTTTTCTAGGATATTGATTAGAACCTTATTACTGCCTCTGCTTGCCCGTTTGCTTGAGGATAGTAAAGAGTTGAGTAGTGAATTTTGATTCCATAATCTTCGGCATACACCTTGACTTACTCCCCTGTGAACATTGTCCCTTCATCTACCATGATTGACTCATGAATACCAAACCTATGTATGAGGTCTTCTTTGATAAACCTTATCATATCTTTTTGTTCTACTTTTATCATGGGTACTGCTTCCACCCACTTTGTGCAATAATTAGTGGCAACCATGATGAACTTATGACCTTTTGAGGAAGGAGGGTAGATTTTACTGATAAGGTCAATTGCCCAACCTCTAAATGGCCAAGGCTTCACCATAGGGTGTAGGTCACTCGTTGAAGCTCTTTGGATCGCTCTGTATCTTTAGCACAATTGATATCCCTTAGAGTAGCTAATGCATTCCTTTAGGAAGGATGACCAGTAATAACCATGTCTCCGAATAAGCCACCTCATCTTGGCCCCAGATTAGTGAGCACCGCATACCCCTTCATGGACCTGTTTCATTACTTTCAAAGCGTTTGTGAAACTAAGACACCTATGGAGCAAACCATCAAATCCTTTCCTGTAAAGCTCTCCATCATACATAATATAGTTTTGAGCATGAACTTTGACTGCATATAATATTTTGACAGATGGGCATTTTAATAACCGCCTAATATCTGTTCTTCAATCAGTTGTGAATTCAGCCTCTGCATTGAAAGTTTCTAGTTGGATGCCCCTTTCTATGATGGAAGGATGGTTTTTTTTTTACCAAAATGAGATGATGAGTGAGTTCTTATGACATTTTTAGTCCTGAGGCAATCTGAGCCAACTTATTTACTTCCCAATTCATCTTCCTTGGGATATGACAAAAAGAAACCTCCGTGAAATCTTCCAACATTTGGATGGTGGCAGCAAAATATGGGGCCGACAATAGGTTGTTGCACTTATATTCCCTAAAAAGCTTCCTAAGGACTTGGGAATCACCAATGATCATTATCTTCTCAACGCCTAATTCTTTTAAAAGCTCTAATACAAAAACCAAAGCCTCATATTCTGCTTGGTTATTTATACAATCAAAATCTAAATTAAAAGACAACGTAATCTTAGTACCTGTTAAAGAAATGATAACAATTCCCACCCCAGCAGCTGTATAAGTGCTGCTTCCATCGAATATTAAGATCCAAGGCATTCTTTCTAAATGAAAGATCCCCAATCCCCCTCTTATTTCATTTGGAATTTCTAAACAAGGGTGTTCAGCTAAGAAATCAACCAATGCTTGCCCTTTCACCGATTTTTAGGGGAAATAAACTAAGGTGAACTCAGCCAAGGCTAATGCCCATTTCCCAATTCGGCTAACAATGAGTAGCTGATTCAACATATATTTTCATCAAGTCCATTTGCAAAATCACAAACACCTTGTGGTTGATCATATAATGTCTTAATTTGGTGCATGCGAAATAAATGACCAAACATAGTTTCTCGATTGATGAATAGCGAGATTTACAATCGGTAAGACATATGCTCAAGTAATAAATTGCTTACTCTTATCCTTGATCATTGCTTTGAGCTAGCAAACAACCAATGGAATTGGGAGTGACATATATGTATAATTTGAGGGGGGTGCCTTCCTTAGGAGGCATTAACACAGAATGTTTATAAAGGTATTCCTTTATTTCATCAAAGTTGCTTGATTATTAGTTCTCCAAGTGAACTTTTCTTCAGCTTTCAATTTTAGTGGATCAAAAAAATCTTTGACTTTCCCCACGAGGTTCGAGATGAATTTTCTTAAGTAATTCACCTTCCTTAGGAATTGCTGTAATTCCTTTTTATTCTGGGTGGTTTGGTTTCCATAATGGCTCCAGTTTTATTCTTGTCTACTTCTAGTTCATGTTGGTGAACTAGGAAACTGAGGAAGTTTCTGGCCTTAACTCCAAACGCACACTTCAATGGATTCAAACTAAGTTGATGTTTCTGCAGCCACTCAAAGCCTTATTTAAGTGGGCAATGTGATCCACTTTCTTCTTTGACTTGACCACAATATCATCAATGTTGACTTCCATGCATTTGTCAATCAAATAATGAAAGATGGCATTCATGGCTCGTTGATAAGTTGCTCCAGCATTTTTGAGGCCATATGGTATGACCGACCATTTGAATGTCCTTATGGCTCCGTGGCGTTTAAAGGCAGTCTTGGATATATCTTCCTTAGCGATCAAAATATGGTTGTAACCAGCAAAACAATCCCAAAATGTTAATAATTCATGATTAGCAGTAGCATCAATTAAGATATCACTAACAAGCATTACATACACATCTTTCGGTGTGGTGGTGTTGAGATCTCTAAAGTCAGCTCAAACATGGAGTTTGCCATTTTTCTTGACACAGGGACCACTTTTTCCAGCCATTATACATATTTGGTGGGCCTAATGAACCCAGCCCTCATGAGTCTCTCAATCTTCTCTTTTATTTTGAGTTCAACCTCTTTAGACATCCTTCTTAGAGGTTGCCGATAAAGCTTAAACTCAGGCTTAAGCAGTAGACGGTGTTCCACCAGATTGCGGTTCAGGACAGACATATCGTTATAATCCCATGCAAAGCAATCTTCATATTCCTTTTAATAATTTAGTGATTTGACTCTTTAAATAAAAATTAAGACTACTACTAACAAATGTGAGTTTTGGCTCCTCGTGGGTACCCAAATTTACCTCTTCCAAGGGATATTAAACATCATATTTGGTCTTGTCCCATTTTAATGGCTTTGCCTTGAGATCTTCCATTCATATTTCATATGTATCACCTTCTGGTGGATCCTCATAGATGAGTTCGAAACCACATATTGAAGGTGTTTTCTTTTGTTTGTTCATCTTTCCTTCAAGTTGCTACATTTTAGCTTTCAGTAACACGGTTGCAGCTACCCCAAGTTCCTTGGGGAAAAACTAATTATAAACCTCTTCTATGAGAATGTCATGAGATGGCCTTTGATAAGGCATAATCTCCATGTTTTTTATCGATGCAGTAGCCTTATTATCCTTGGTCTCTTCAGTAATCTTTACTGCCTTTGGTTCCCCTCTCTTGTTCCTGCTTGTGAACTGAATTGGCCCTAAGTCTGCATAATAATAGAGGCTCTCTATCGAGTTTCCTTGAACATTAAATGGTTTGTTGTTGGCCTATATGACCTCTACCTCATTGTCTTTCCAAAAAAGAAGGAATTGATGTAGAAAGGACAACACACACCAATTGGCATGAATCCAATCCCTTCCTAGTAGGGCCTGGTATGTAATGACCCAGAATATACCCTAGTTATATTCTATGAATTAATTACGTATAATAATTGAGATAGGGTTTAATTCGGGGATTTAATTGAGGTCAAATAAAAGTTTAAGGTTAATTAGAAATGAGTGAGGAGTAAATTGAAAGAATTAGAAACTTATGTGGTCAAAATGCAAGGTCAACATATGACACTTAATATACCAAATGATGGACATTTGGTGGATAAATTGAGTGGATTAGTGGCCATTCACATCTTCATTTTCTGACATATTCAAAGGGATATAAATACCCACACATTTGCATCATTTGAACATTTTGATCAATCATCTTCTCTCTCTAAGATTTCAGACCACCTTCTCTCTCTTTCCTTCTTTCATTTTCTTTTATTTTCATCTTGTGTTCTTCTTCAATTTTCAGACCAAAATCAAGAAAAAGGTTAAGTGTTTGAATTAAATCTTAAGTGAATTAAAGAATTGGTAGGTTAAGTATATCAAGGAAGGTAATTGGGGGTATTCAAGGTAAGTGATTTTAGGCATGAAGTGGATAAGAAAATATGCCTAACTTATGGTGTTTGCTATGTGTAGTGGACAAGAAGAAGAAGGGCAAAGAGAAAGTACAAGATTGAATTCAAGTTCAAGTATGAAGAAGTCAAGAAATAAGTATGGATAATCATATGGTGGAAATTGATATATGTGTAATTTGAATGCTAGAGAACTTGTGGTAGGTTGTGTATGATAGGGATTAGATGAATGTTGCATGTGAATTGTGTTTGAGCAAGTGATTTGGTGAATTGATTTGGTTATTGTGCTAATTGGAACATACCTTAGTAATTTAGGCATATCTTGAGTTATAGAACTTAGATTGAATTGGTCAATACCAATTCAGAAAGCTAAGACATAGACCTATAAC
>CAOJCQ014105239.1:0-10188 GCA_948356215.1 Stillingia texana | reverse complement strand
TAATGTATTATCTCAGTATAGATATAATGCTTCTTCTGTATATGAATGGAATATAGATGGTTTGTCTGAATATAATATTTTAAGTCTATTACAACAGATGACCATGGCAGCTAATGCCTATAGAACCCAAACTAAAACTTCTGATAAAGCTATAGCAGAACTACTTATAGCCGGTTTTACATGTAACACCCTAACCCAGGTGTCACAGTAACGTCCTTACACGATGCATGAACGTTACAAAATTATACCTGTTCCAGTTTATATTCTATTCATGCTGTGGAATTAATTTCAAGCAATTATCTAGGTAAACTTTTTCTTTTCCTTTTTCCCCTGAGTCCATGCATACTTTTATTTGTATCCTATTTTTCATCCATCTAGTTTATGCTTTACACTATTTATGGTTACAGTTATCCTTCAGTTCTTGCATGTCCATATTATTTAAAACATTTACAATATATATATATATATTATTACACACTTGTGTTGGCTTTGTGTTGCTGTAGTCGCTCGCTTGCTCAGCTAATCTTCTCAACCTGCACGGATTGATAATCGTGCTAAGCGATAACGCTTAGTGGGATATGTAAACATATTGAATATCAAAGCTTATTCAATTTAACACATCATATATTTAATCTTACATACCCACATGCTATAACATTATAAATCATATCATCCAATAGATTGATTATCTTATTCATGCAATCTTAAATATCATGTATATAAAGTTTATTTTGAAGTCTAGCATACTCAGTTCATTTATCATAGTCTTCAATTATATGCCAAAGTTTTTTATTTCAAAGCATAATATTAATCCTATCAAGCCTCTACCATTCTTTATATCTCTATTCGAATTCTTAATATTAATCTAATCTATTTCATTTGATAACTTAAACAAAATCCATACCAATATAAGTCCATAGAAAACTAGTTACGGGTAAAAACATATATAAACTAAGAGACATAGACTTAGATTTCGCCTATCTACATGAAATGCAAGCATAACACAATCTCTCAACATTTTTGTGTATAGACGGCTAAAAGAAATGCTCAAACAACATATCATAAGTCTGAGCTACCCTAAAACGTCTCATCAATCCCCCATAATGAAATTCCAACACAAGTAAGTCATGAATGGAACATTTAGGCACAAACAGTTTACTTCCCTTAAATAAATACCCTTCATGTCTATAAAAAGAATTAAAAGCCCCTTGTTCACATGTAGCATATAAATTGCCAAAATCATCATCTAAGTATAAGTCCTTAAGATACTCAAAACCAAGTAATCTAGAACTTAAGGCAGTAAGTAATATGTACCTTCTAAACAATGCATCGATAACCACATTCTTCTTACCTTGCTTATATTTAACTAAATTTGGGAATTGTTCAATGAATTTGATCCACTTACCATGCCTCCTATTTAGCATACCTTGCCCTTTCAAGTGTTTAAGGGACTCAATGGTCGATGTGAATGATAAACTCCTTAGGAAGGAGATAATGATGCCACACGGTTAATGCTCTCACCAAGGCCTACAACTCCTTATTGTAAGTGGAATAATTGAGAGGTGCTCCATTAAGCTGCTCGCTAAAATAGGCTATCGGCTTCTTTTCATGCATCAGCATTGCACCAATACCTATACTAGAAGCATCACACTCAATTTCAAAAGTATTATCAAAGTTAGGAAACACTAAGATAGGAGTAGATGTTAACTTTCCTTTCAAGCTATCAAAGGCTTTCTGCTGCTCTTCTCCCCATTTGATCCTAAATTCCTTTTTTATTATTCTCGTGAGTGGTACTGCAATTTTAGAGAAATCCTGCACAAACCTTTTGTAGAAACTCTCAAATCTATGGAAGTTCCTCACATCCAAGACACTTTTAGTAGTAGGCCACTCCTTTATAGATTTTACCTTCTCTTTATCTACCTCAATTCCCTATGCACTCACAGCAAAACCAAGAAACACAAACCTATCTACACAAAATGTACACTTCTTAGGTGTAGCATACAAGTTTTCTTACCTCAAAACCTATAATACTAATCTAACATGCTCAATATGTTCCCCTAAGGACTTGCTATAGATTAAGATATCATCAAATAGACAACCAAAAATTTACCTAAATATCCTCTTGAAACATGATTCATTAATCTCATGAATGTGCTAGGTGCATTAGACAAACCAAAAGGCATCATTAATCATTCATAAAATCCATACTTAGTTTTAAATGCGATTTTCCACTCATGACCAGGTTACATCCTAATTTGATGGTATCCACTCACAAGATCAATTTTAGTAAAATACCTGGCACCATGGAGTTCATCCAACATGTCATCAAGTCTAGGTATGGGATTTTAATACTTCATTGTTATCTTGTTAACTGCTTCACAGTCAACGCACATACTCCAAGTGCCATACTTCTTTAGAACAAGTAGAACAGGAACGACATAAGGACTCAAACTCTCCCTTACCAACCCTTTCTCTAAGAGCTCATCAACTTGCCTTTTCAACTCCTTCATCTTTGTTGGGTTGCTACAGTAAGCTGACCTATTTAGGATGGTAGTATCAGACATATAGTCGATTTGATGCTCAATTCTCCTCAATGGTGGCAATCCATTAGGTAGTTCCACAGGGAAGACATCATCAAACTCCTGCAACATAGAAACAAAATTGGAAGGCAAAGATTCAAAATCAATGTCAAAGTTAGTGAGCAAAACCTCCCTATATCAAATAAGTAGTAAGGGCTACCCATTAACAATAGCATAATTAATCTCTTTTTCTCTCGTAAAGAATGTCTATTTTGGCCTCCCTTCTCTTGGTGTTTCACTTACCAATGGCCCATGTATGTGTTTACTCTCTTTCCTGGCCCTCTTTTCCTCACTTATGTCAATCTTTCTCTCATCCCCCTTTATACCCAAAGTTGTACCTAAGTTGGAACCCGAAACAACTTTGGTTGAATATTGCTTCTCCCATTCCATCATCTTCTTTTGATCTTCCTAAACTTCCAAAGGCGATAATGGAGCTAAAGTGACTTTCCTTCCTTTATGAGTGAAAGTGTATCTTTTGTTATACCCATCATGTAGATCCCTCCTGTTATATTGCCAAGGCCTACCCTACAATATACGGTATGCCTGCATAGGAACTACACTGCACAATACCTTATATTTATACCATCCTATTGAGAATGACACTTTAACTTGCTTATTCACCCTTACTTCTCAACTATCATTAAGCCATTATAGCTTATATGGCTTAGGGTGTTTCAAAGTGGCCAATCCCAACTTCTCAACCATCATCACACTAGCCATATTGGTGCAACTCTCTCCATCAATAATAAGAGTGCACACCTTACCATTAATCAAACACCTAATGTGGAATATGTTCTCCCTTTATTCTTAGCCCTTTTCCTTAACCTGCATATTCAATGCACGCTTAGTAATAAGTATCTCTCCATGTTCAGCAAGCAATAAATTATCAACATGCTCATTAAATTATCACATTCATCATCAGCATCAATTAAAGTAGGCATGTCATCATCATCACTATTATCAGACTCAGATATTATATCACCATCATTAGTAGCAATCATAATCCTCCTGTTAGGATATTGAGATGCAATGTGTCCCTTTCCTAGACATTTAAAGGATTCAATTTCTCTACTGGAGTGGTAGTATTAGGAGTATCTGATTGTTGCTTGTTTAGACCACTCAAAGGTCCCCTTCCACCAGAGGTCATTGTTGTGCTCTTTTGGACAGAGCTCTTGTTCTCATTCTTCTCTCCACCATTATAACCTGAATAGCCCCCACTGTTACCTTGGAACTTGTTGTAAGAAGATTTGAAGGAATTTTTACTTTTAAACTGCCTTTTTATCTTTATGGCTTTCTCTACCATATCTTCTATGGTGTTATATCCATACATTTCCAGCTCATCTATCATATATTGATTAAGGCTGCCAAGGGATCTGGACATCAACCTCTACTCATTTTCTTTGATTTGAGCTCTCACCATGATCATCTCCATCTCCTTATGGTATTCTTCTACACTCCTAACACTTTGCACCAATCAAACCAATCGGTTATAGAGGTCCTTATAGTAGTCTAAAGGGATGAACCTCTATCTCATAATCTCCTTTAAAACCTCCCATGGTGGCATGAATCTCAATCCCTTTCCTCTCCCAGAGTTCTTCAATTGACCCCACCAAAATATAGCATACCGCTTAAACTCCACAGCTGCAATATGTTACTTCTTCTCTTCAGAGTAGTTATGGCACTCAAAAATCTGCTCGACCTTCCTTTTCTATTCAATGTACTCTTCCGCATTGTTGTTTCCCTTGAACTTAGAAACCTTCATCTTGATTGAAAATAAGTCAGCATCCACTGTTTGTGTCATGTAGATTCCAGCCTCATTATAGTCTCGACCAAACCTATCAGCTTTAGCCCTATCTCCTCCAAATCCTCCCCCATAATTATTCCTACCTCCATCAAGACCAATCATCTATCTAGTCCCTTATAACTCTTCTCTAGTAGCAGCTCTATTTGGATGTAGAACTCTTTAAGGTAGTCTCACTGGATTAACATTATTTGACATTCTTAAGCTCACTATATTGTCATTCATTGCTTCTATGCCTCACGAGAGCCTATCAAACTGGTCGCTTATTGTGCTTTTAAACTCTTGGTAATTATCGGCTATATTTTGGAGCCCTTATTCCTCATGGAACTCAGCTACACTTTTATCTTTGTTCATCTTATGAAAGCTTAGGAACAATATAAGAAACTAGAAAAATTGGATGAGTAAAGAAATCAAAATCTCTCAATTTTTTACACTCTTATCTCATTTTGCTAGTTTCTCCAATTGCACTTCAAAACAAAGGCTGACAAACCAATGTACTATGCAACACTCAAAGAATTAAAGAACAATCCTAATAAAACAAAAGAAAGTGCACAAGCAAGAAAGTACTGATGAATCAGAGGCAACACACGGGCAAGACTGTGTTACTCTAAAATTATCACCTAGAGTAATGACACAAGCAAATATTACTTTAGCAACGTCGAGGAGGCAAAAAAGCACGATTAAACAAAAAGAAGAAACCAAGATCATAAGAAAAGATATGATTCTGGTCAAGATGTCAGACAATTAATTCACTGTAAAGCAAATTAATTATGGACCTAATTAATTCTACCCAGAAAAGCAAGTTTTAAAAATCTCACAAGATCAATTTTCTTCCAAATTAATGTGTTTTGCCAAATTTGTTTCCAAAACTAAATTCAATTCATGAATTATATTATTTCAAGTAAGAATAAAATATAAAGTGCGGTGTCTAATTCAGAATCTGAAATCTTATCCCAAATTGAATTAACTTACGAACAAATTTTCTGGTGGGAAAATTTTATGTTGTATGCTCAAAAGAAGAAAATTGTTTACAGAATTTTTCTGCACTTTTTCTGCAATTTTTTTTATCAAAAATCAGAAACAATTGACTCGACATAAATGAATGGATTGACACTATAGACAACACACATAGTTAAACTCACTTTTGATGAATTGAAAAGAAACGTAACATTTGATAGATACAATTGAAATTAATGTGACTCTAGGAAACAAAGAAAAAAAACTCAATTGAAACCCTAGCACCTACAAAGAGATAAGAATTATCTGTCAAAGGCTCTTATACAACTAACGCGGAACCCTACAGTATAAAGATCCTGAACTCCAATGTAAGAATCGATAACCAAAAATCCAAACGAACTGGTAAAACACCTTCTAAAGCACCCCAAGTGTAGGAACGCTAAAACACTTATGATAAAAGGATTTTGATGAGAATTTGATGAACGCCATAACGGTAGTTGCTAAGTTAGCCAAAGTCTTTATGCAATCAAAGAAAGAGCAATTCACTCCTCTCTAATAGCAAGTTACATGCTCACGCTATGTAAAAGAAAAGTTATATTATTGATCAAAAAGGTTTTAAATGAATTACATTAATAGGTATTTATAGTGACAACTAGTCCTACCTAAAACAGGAAAAAAATCCTATTAAAAACTTAAAATTTTGTTTTCTGTGAGGTCACACGCGCCTGTGTGGGTTTAGCACACATCCGTGTGTTTTAAATGTTTCAGAGGAAGAAACTTGAATTTTACGCAGGACTTGGGGTGTGCCCATGCCTAAGTAAACACGCCCATGTCCACCCCCTCACATGCCTGTATGCAATGCCACACGAGCGTATGTTTTGGACAAAAACTAGGCAGAAACTTCTTTCAATTGCACATGCCCGTGTGACCCTTAAAACATCAAAAACTCATAAAAATCAACTATTCTAAGTCTCTAAATTCAGTTATTTTGAACCACACTATTCAAAATAGCCAAGTTCAACCTTTACCTTGGTCTGACAACTAAATAAATCAATCATAAAGTTGCTACATTATTCAATCAAAGTTAAATGAATAAGAATTACAAAGTTATAAAGCTTGAAGCTCAATCTTCGATACACGCCTTAAGCACCAAAAGTAACTTAGGTTCGCCTTCAAACTCCTTTTGACACTTCTTTAAGGCTTGCTCCGTCAACTCCTTTTACAAGTGTTCTTGAATGTGCAAACCAACGGCTGGTTCAAACTTCTTATGTTGGTTCCTCATAACTGATCCAACCAATAGTATCAATGGATCCTTATCCTGGTTCAAATCAATGGGTCACTTTGATGGGCAAGAAATATAATTTGAAGAATTCGCCATGTCATTCTAGTGGACTGTGAGCAGTAATGTAAAAGGCTAAAAAAGATGAGCAGAGTTATGGCATCCGCAAGAATTTTAAATAAATTAGATTTAGATATATTCATAATTTAATAGTGTGACCGCAACTAAAAAAAGGGAAATCTTTGCACAACAAATCCTAATGCAATAAATTTCCACCTACCAAGCAACCACCAAAGCCTTTAATGAACTAGCTAATCTCATTCCTCATGTCTCTCTCTCATTTATTCCTTTTGAAAATACACTAAACCCCTAAATTCAATTCATGGCATAAATAGCATACGAAAGCATTAATGATGGAATTGATGAGGAAAATGAGTTGAGAAAGGTGCAAAGAACTAGCAAATGGTGTAATTTTAAAGGTGTAATTTTTTTATTCAATAATGTCCAAAATAGAAGGGATAGATGCCCTTATTCTTGTTGCCACTTATCCTAAAAAATATGGGGGAGAAGTAGCTCTTAACGTTGTTTATGCTATTAATCATCTTCCTACCTAAGTACTTTAGAATCTCCCCTGTTGTTCAGTAACAATCCTGATTACACGGTCTTCAAACCTTTTAGATGTGCTTGTTTTGTTCTTTTACATCCGATCGAACATACAAACTAAAGCCCCATGCTTGGTTATGTTATTTCTAAGATATGGACATAACATAAAAGGTATAGGTGTTGGGATCCTATCTCTCAAACATTACATGTTTCTTGACATGTTACTTTCTAGGAAAAAACCCATGTTTTCTTCTCTCTCAAAATTTCATGAAATGATACCACTTTATCCTTGTTATTTATTGATCCTAATCTTGAGTTATTTCCTAATTCTGATATTAAATTGTTCTGATAATCTCAAAGATAATTCATCTGCTTGTGATGCCCCTCTAACTAAAGCCGCTTCGGCTGCTGCTCTTGCACTTACCTTCAACATCTCAACCATTCAATGGTCCACTCGGTAAGAGAAACTCATCATCATCTTTTTTATTACCATTGACCCATCATAAGCCTCACTCTTAACATTAAGTAAGTGCTAACCCTCTTTAGTAGCAAGCCATGAATGAAGAAATTCAAGCACTAGAGAAAACTCACACATGGGATTTGGTTGATTTTCCTCCTGGTAAGACCCCTATTGGATCCAAATGACTTTACTAAATTAAAACTCAATCAAATGGTTCCACCAAGCATCACAAAGCTTGTTTGGTCATTAAAGGATACAACCAAGAGTATGGCATAGTCTATGAGGAAACCTTTATGCCAATGGCACGATTAACCTCTGTGCGTAGTCTATTAGCTATTACTGCTATGTGAAAATGGAAACTTCTTCAAATGGATGTTAAAAATGCCTTTTTAAATAAAGACCTATAAGAAGAGGTTTATATGCACCCTCCTCCTGGTTTTTCCATCTTGCTAGCAAAGTTTTTCGAATTCATTGACCATCATATGGTTTGAAACAGACACCCAGAGCCTGGTTTGCCAAAGTTAGTTCTACTATTACTCAATTTGGTTTTCTCTCAAGATTTTATGATTCTGCTTTATTTATTCATCGCACTAATCATGGTCTTATTCTACTTCTTCTTTACGTTGATGATATGATTATAATAGATGATGACATCTCATGTATTTCAGAGTTACAACAGTATCTGAGCAAACATTTTGAAATGAAAAATCTGGGTTCACTTAGTAACTTTCTTAGTCTTGAAGCTTCCAATGACTAAGCCATTTATTATCTTTCTCAGGCTATGCTTCTGATTTACTTCTCAAGCAGAGATTATAGATGAGACTACATCCACTCCTTTGGAACTTGATAATAAATTCACTCCTTTAGATGGCACTCATCTTGAGAATCGCACTTTATATCACCAAGTAGTTGGAAGTCTTGTTTATCTTACTGTTATGCAATCAGATATTGCTTATGCAATGCATTTGGTTAGCCAGTTCATGACCGTTCCTCGCACCACACATTTTGTTGTCATTCTCCATATTCTTTGCTATGTTAAGAGAACACTTTTCCATGGTCTTCATTTTTTAGCTCAATCTTCTTTCACACTAACTGGTTACTCATATGCTAATTGGGTAGGAGGTCCAACTGATTGTTGATCTATAACTAGTTACTTTTTTCAGGACTCTCTAATTTCTTGATGTAGTAAGAAATTATCTATCATTTCCATATCTAGTACAAAATTGGAATATTGTGCTCTTGCTGATGCAACACTTGAATTACTTTGGGTTTATTGGTTGCTAACAAATATGGGAGTCTCGCATTTCAGAAACACAATACTTCATTGTGATAATAGAAGTGCCATGCAGATTGCTCATAATGATGACTTCCATGAGGTGGTATTAGCATGACTCAAGGCTGATAGAATGATTTAAGGCCTTTGTACCAAGATTATGCATAATCATAAGATATCTCTTTCCTTATATATATATATATATATGCTTTACATAAATTACTGCAATATAATATAGGAATTATGTTGTATCTATTTTTCTATCACTCAGTAATTAAAAACTAGCAATTCCTATTAATCCTGCAACATCCAAAATAACTTGATTTTTCCTATGAATTATTTGTATCAGTCGATTAGAATATTTAAAACTTAAGATAATGGGTCTAATTCAAAAAAAAAAAATTCATAAGTGATTGTTAATGGAGTTCAATGTACCAAATTTTGAGAGATCGGTATCAATTTATGTCTAATTGATAAACATATAGTCCCTCTAATCATATTTTCTAAACAAATAAAATCAAAGTCAATTGTAAGTGATCCCATAAGAGATCTGGTACGAGTTAAATTTGGATCATTTTTAAGACTTTGATTGGAGTTATATGTTGCAAATACTTTAATCTAATTCCATATCCAAAAAGCAAGAATAATAATAATAACTTGTAATCCAAGGAAATCTAATTAAATCCAGGAGAATCAGAAAAATATCTTGCATTCAATTTCTCCATATATGTGAACTTTCTTCCAATGGAGCACCTTTTGTCTCTCTACATACAATAGCCAATGTTTGAAATAAAATTTGCTATATGTGAGCCGAGTAATGAAAGCCAGTAAAAGAGAAGAAAGCAAGTGAAAACAACTAGAGATTAAAAAAATAGAAAGAATCGGGAAGCCATTAACAAAAAAAAAGGAAAGGAAAGCTAAGGTGTAGATGATCTTCAAAAATTTATTGTGAAGTTTTAATGTCTTAAAAATTTATTGATCTTCAAAAACATTCATCAAAATGAATATACTTTTGAGACTGAAATGAGAATATTGAATATTTGTATGTCAATTCAATATATCAGATAAATAATCTGTTTTGGAAGATTATTTTGATTTTATTCTAATACAAGTTTTTTAAACTTTTGGTTTACTAATTGGTACAAATTTGCACAATGAAATATACAATTTAGTAAACGTGAAGTTTACTGATGAGTACTAATTATGATGTAAATATCAGTAAACATATTTGTTTAC
>CAOJCQ014089534.1:0-10833 GCA_948356215.1 Stillingia texana | reverse complement strand
GATCGAAGGGGCCTTAGTTATAAGACCAAGAAGAAAGATGAGAAGAATAAAAAGAAGAGAATTACATTCCTTCCTTTGTACCAAAAATTTACGTCATTTAATGGAAAAATGCCATTTAGAGGAGAACAAGAGCCAGTGTGGTGGAACGGTATCAGTGAAGCCTGGGTTTGAAATTTTCAATGATGAAGTGGACTGGGAGACGGGTGAGATTAAGGAACAATATGAAAGGTGGGCTGAAGAAATTATCAAGTCCTTCTCTCAAATAGGCTTTGAACAATAAGATGAAATTCTCACTGTTGACATGGTGCTAGCTGAACGTGAAGTAAGAGGGTTCACCCAAGATTCTAAAAAGGTCATGGTAGCACAAGAGCCAATTAAGGAGAAAGCAGTAGAGCCATCGGTGATGGATCAAGCTCAAGGTGAGGGGGACAATGAGAAAGCTCTTGAAGTTTAAAATGTTTCTTGTGATGGAAATTCTGACAAATTTGATGCATTTTTTATTCCCAATTTATTTGAAGAAGATGACCTCTTTGTCAATGCAAACAACAAAATAAACTCTGATTTTGCTTATGTGTGCGATGTTTTGCCTAATGACACCATAAATTATGATGATAATCATTATGCATACATTTTTGACATTAATTCCATCAAAACAGATACATTTAATTTCGGTACTGATGAAAATTCTAAAAATATTCTCATTGCTTCCAACGTAACCACTGAAGAGAGTAAAATTTGAGAGATTAATAACAAAATATGAAAAGGTATTTGTGTGGTCCTATGAAGATATGCTGTGAGTCAATTGCTCCATAGCAGAACACAAAATAATAATCTTTCCAGAATCAAAAGCAGTTAAGCAGAAGCTACATTGCATGCATCTTGAATGGGCTGAGGCTATCAAGAAAGAGGTGCATAAACAACTCGAGATAAACCTTGCTTGCTAACGTAGTCCTAGTAGCAAAGAAGGATGGTAGAGTCAAAATGTGTATAGACTATAGGGACTTGAATAAAGCGTGTCCTAAAGATTATTTTCCACTGCCACACATTAATGTTCTGATAGACAGTGCAACAATGTCAACAATTTCAGTTTTATGGATGGGTATGCAGGTTACAATAAAATTCTGAATGCAATAGCAAACCGAGCAAAGACAACTTTCATAACGGAATGGGGAAACTTCTATTATCGGGTAATGCCATTTGGCTTGAAAAACATGGTGGCTACTTATTAGAAAATGGCAACCAAATCCTCAAAGACTTAATTCATAAAGAAGTAGAAGTGTACGTTGATGACATGATGGTCAAGTCAGCAACCAGAGAAGGTCATTTTGAGGCGTTATAAAAATTCTTTAAACACATAGATAAAGATAATCTCAAGTTGAACCCTAAGAAATGTGTCTTTGGTGTAATTTCAGGGAAGATATTTGGGTTTCAGATCAGCAACAAGGGAATTGAGGTGAACCTGGACAAGGTAAAAGCAACCGTTGAGATGCCAGCCCCAAAATCAAAAAAAGAGGTTAGAGGTTTTTTAGGTAGAATTCAGTACATCAGCAGATTTATTGCCAAACTTAATACAGTCTGTGAGCTTATCTTTAAGCTTCTAAGGAAGAATCAGCTAGTAAAGTGAAATGATGAGTGCCAGAGGTCTTTTGATAGCATCAGCCAATACCTATTGAACCCTCAGGTGCTCTGACCACCAATACCTAGAAAGCCTTTGATGTTGTACCTAGCCATGGAAGTCAGTTTAGTTGGGGCCATGATTGCTCAACAAGATAAAGATAGGACAGAGCATGTCGTATATTGCTTATCTAAGAAGTTCCTCCCCTATGAAGAGAAGTATACAGAGGTTGAGAAGATTTGCCTAGCCGTTATCTAGGTTAGTAAGAGATTGAGGCACTACTTTCAATCGTACCCAATACAGGTAATTATGAAACATGACTTACTATGATACCTTTAAACAGCACCGTCCTTAGTTGGTAAGATGGGCAGATGGTTGATATTGCTGTAAAAGTTTGATATTCAGTATCTAACCAAGAAGATCATCAAGTGAAGAGTCATGGTAGAGTTCTTAGCTTCTCAACCGGTCAATGGAGATTCATTTGAGTTTGATTTCCCTAATGAACATGTAGAGGTGATATTTGAAGAACCATGGGTACTGTATTTTGACAGAATTACCAACAATAAAGGTAAGGGTGTCGGAGTAATCATTGTCACACCTGCAGGAGAGACAATTCCTTTGGCTAAGAAACTAAACTTTAGTGCTACAAATAATATGGTCGAATATGAAGCTTGCACATTCGGATTGGAATCCATCCTGGCTATGGGAGGTAAATCAGTGAAAGTATTCAGAGACTCAATGCTAGTAAGTTTACCAAGCAGAGGGAGATTGGAAGGTGTTAAAAGATAAGTTAGATCCTTACTTTAACCATCTGATTGAGTTGAAATAGAAATTTAATGTATGCACATTCAGACACAAGCCAAGAGAACAAAATCAGATGGCTGATGCATTGGTGGTGATGCTAGTGTCAGTATGGGAAAATCCCTCTGGAGCTCAGATGAGGCTCGTGCTATTGTTCAGTTCACAGCAACCGTGCTATAAAGGTTTGCAGGTAGCCAGTCTAGAAGATGATGATAACAAACCATGGTTTTACGACATTTAGCTGTACTTGGAGAAAGGGATTTTCACTGATGGATCAACCTCATGAGATCAAGCCATCATCCAGAAGTTATCTTCTTCTTTCACATCAGTAGGAGGAGTTCTGTATAAGAGATTACCGGATGATATACAGTTGACATGTGTAGATGAGGATGAGTCCAAAAGTATACTTGAAGAAGTTCATAATAAAACTTGCGGAACACATGCTAGTAAATTTAGTCTATGTAGATCCATCATGAGACAAGGGTATTTTTGGTTAACTATGGAGATGGACTGCATTCAGTTTGTGCAAAAGTGTCAGCAATGCTAAGAACATGGCAATCTCAACCAAATGCCACCCTCAGAGTTGCATAATTTGACTTCACCGTGGCCATTAGCAGCATGGGGGATAGATATAATCGAAGAAATTAAGTTGACAGCATCTAATGGACACAAGTTCATAGTTGTAGCCATAGATTATTTCTCTAAATGGGTGAAAGCTGCAACATTCAGCAATGTAGGGGCAAAGCAAATGGCCAACTTTATAGAGAAACAGATCATCAGTCAGTATGGGGTTCCTCATCATATAGTAACATATAACAGGGTTCAGTTTCAGGCTCAAACCTGAGATTTATTAGCCAAATATAGGATTTCACATCATAAGTCTTCTCCATATCATCCGCAAGCCAATGGCGCAATAGAAGCAGTAAACAAAAACATCATGGCCAAAACAGTAGTCACATACAAAGATTAGACAGATAAACTACACTTGGCTTTATGGGGTTATAGGATGATTATCAGAACATCCACAAGCACAACTCCTTTCTCATTAGTGTATGGAGAGAAAGCGGTGTTACCGGTTGAAATGGAGATCAAATCATTACGGGTAACTTTAGAGGCTGAGATTCCAGAGTACAAATGGGTCAAAAACTAGTACCATCAACTGGCACTTATTGATGAAAAGCGTTTAAAAGCCTTGTATCATAATCAAGCATATGTAAGGTGCATGGCAAGGGCATTTAAAAAGAGAATAAGGCCTCGACCACTCAAAGAAGGTGACTTATTATTGAAGCAGTTAAAATCTAATACCAATGATCCGAGGGGAAAGTTCAAACCAAACTGGGAAGGTCCATATGTGGTAAGAAAGCTTCTGTCTAAAGGAACAGTGATCATTTCAGATCAAGATGGAAACGAATTCAGAGAACTAATCAATCAAGACAAGCTCAAAAAGTTCTACATATGAAGGGCTGCAATACCATAAAAAAACCTACTAAGCTGAAAACCTAGAAAACATATAGTTTAGACAAAAATTAGGGCAACCCGCAAGACTGAAAACCTGGTAAACAAGTGATCTAGGTAAAAGTTAAGGTAATCCCGTTGGGGTGAAAACCTGGTAAATAAGCGGTCCAGACAAAATTTAGGGAATAAAAGATAAAATAATTGACCTAAAAACTCATAAAGGGCGAGTCAGTGACAGAGTTTATGTTAGAAACAATGAGAATGTACCAAGATTAAATGAATTTTTAAGTTTGGTGTAATTAATGATTGTAATGATTATCTTCATTATGACTGTTAAGCAAGGTTGTACATTCTGTCAAGATAAGCTAAAATCATACATTTAAATCTTTTCACAAAACTCTCTTTTGCAAGAAAACTTCAAGACTTGGGACAATCTCTGTTTGCTCTCACTTTGAATGAAAAGTCTTTTATATATTGTAAACATGTCTGAAAAATAGAAATATAATCCGCTAAGTTGAAAAAACCATAAGGACCGTTTAGATAAAAGTTAGTCAAGCTCGTAGAGGGAAAACCCAAAAATGGGCTCTCTAGGCAAAAGTTAGAACAGACTCAGAAGCCATGCATCTTCAAAAGGAGACATATTAACAAGTCATGAACTAACTCGAAGCCATCAAAAGGTGAGGTAAGTTCTCTACAACCCAAGTGAATAAATTTACCACTAACTCAATGTTGAATGTGTGACAGTCAGAATATTTAAATCTTGTACACATCCGGACAAGTAATACTATATCAAAGACAGACTAAGAGTCTCAAGAGCACTTATCCAAAAGAGGTAAGTTTCCTAATCTCAGTGAATAAGGTTTCCACTAACCAAGTGTTAAAAATATTGCAGATCAAATACGACAATCGAACTTCATTATACCGAGAGGCTAAAACCCATGTATGTCTACTGGGGGTAAACTAACTAGCATTTGGCGCACTGGGGGCTAAAACACTCGTACACCTACTAAGGACAAACTAACAAGTACCAAGGTGTCTATTTCACCGCTCGGGGGGCCAAAACACCCGTAGAAAACTAACCAGCATCCGTTGCCACCAGGGGATAAAACACTCGTACGTCTACAGGGGGCAAACTAACCAGAACCAGGGCACCTACTTCACCACACCGAGGGGCCAAAACACCTTACGTCTACTGGGGTAAATTAACCAGCATCCACCGTACTGGGGGGCAAAATACCCTTACGTCTACTGGAGGTAAACTAACCAGCATCTACCGCATTGGGGGGTTAAAACACTCGTAACTCACCTACTGGGGGCAAACTAACCAGCATCATGATATTAATTTCAACTTCAAGCAAGGGAGTAACCTACAAACACAAGTATGTCTCTCTAACCCGCTTCTCAAAATTTTGATGCTTCCTGATCCTTTGAAAGAACCCATCAAAGTGGGGGCATCTGTTAATACCTGGATTAGAGCTTTTGGTTTGAGATTTTCAAAGATAAAAGGTTGATCACCTATGATCTCGAAGTACGATTCTTGAAGTAAGAGAACGTGGACTATGGATGCAAATAATAATGAAAACGGATTTGAAAACCCTAATTTCGAGCTTAAAATGGAGTTTTTTCCCTTTTACATGTGTTTTGGGTTTGAATTTTGAAATTCCATATGCGGATTTGGAATCAGGACGTTGAAATATATTAGGAGGGGAAAATTGTATTTTCACCCTTAGGACCAGAGTGCCACATTGAAACTGCCTACCACATGGCAAGCAGTGACGTTGCTGCCTTGGGCAGCGATGTCATCACCCAAAACGGCGACTTTGCTACCTAAAACGCGTTTTTACACGTTTTTTCATGCAGAAATGACCGTTTCACCCCTGAAATGTCCCAAAATTCATGATATAACCTGCACACATTTTGAGGTTATAAATAGAGCTTTATTTCTTCAGTTTTGGGGATCTGAACTGAGCCAAACTATTAGAAACAGTCAGTTTTTAGAGAAATAATTCTCAATATTATTTTCTCTTGAGAATGCTTTTAATTAAATTATTTTATTTGCATTCGAAGCTCTATCTGCGCGTCTCAGAGACCGAAAATCATGCTTCAAGAGCTCTGTTTGCGTGTCTCAGAAATCGAAAATCACTCTTCAAAATGTAATAATCTGTCCTGAGGAAATATTGCTAGGTGCTTATTTTTGTGTGTTTTTAATTTCTATTTCATTTTCATTATTTTTAATTATTATTTATTATTTTTTGATTATTTTTAATAACTTTTATTATTTTTATTTTCTAATTTTCATTATTATTTATATTAATTTCGTATTAATTAAAAATCTTTCCGAAAGCAGATTTATTTATGTGTTTTCTCTTAGATCAGGTGTCCATTACAGGACATCTATATACCCGTTTCAAAGGGAATTGTGAGATGAATCTGTTAACGGGTTTGATTTTCCAATCCGACACTGTTTTCAACTTGAAAAATACTGTTAAATATTTTTATCTTGTTTTATGTGCTTTTTAATTTTTATTTATTATTTTGAATATTTTGGTTCCTTGGGAATGCTCAGGATGTCATTTATAATAATATAGATTTATTTTTATTTTCTGTTATTTATTTTATATTTATTTATTTATTTCAATATTTAATTATTTTAGGTTGTTAAACTTATATTATTGTTTTATTTTGTATAATAATGCATTAGAATTGTTTTTAGGTTGTTTGTTTTATAAAATACGTTATAAAAAGTCATTCAAATTGGTTTTGTACATAAAAATATATCGGTTTTTTTATAATAAAATGGGTTTTGATTTTTTCTTAATAAAATTGACCTAAATTAGATAAAAATATAAATATTTATGAATAATGGCATGTTGAAAGCAAAGTTGCCAAAATTAACTGAATTATCCGATTTTATGTATGTATAACATGTTCATGCATTTTATTTAATTTCTATAATTATGTGTAAAGTTGTTTATTTAATTTATTATATCTTGTATATGTTTGGATTAACTGAGAATTTATTAAAATGCTTGCATGAACTTAATTAATCAAATTCAATAAAAAGACTGAAATAGAATGTGGATTCTTGAACCCTAAATATATGGTTCATTTTCCTGGTACTTGCAAACTGGGTGGCGACTCCGTTTTGTTTTCTAAAATTAAAGTAAGAAAAAACGTTTTATTTTCTAAAATTAAATTGAGTCATTAAAGAAATCCTCTTATGATGTTTTATCGGTATTACTTCTTTATCAATTTCATAAGCTGAATAAAGGGGAAATAGTGGCAAAATAGCCTGTGACACTCGGTCAATTTAAAAGTTCAGTTTTGCTTTCAAAAATAAAAAGACTCGACCGACACATGTACAATATAGTATTTTTAAATACTGAAAAGAAACAGAAAAAGAAAGTCAAAAAAATCAAATGGATCCCTATAGTTTGTTCAAATAATCAATTCAACTCCATAAAATTTTATTAAGGAAATCAAACTTAAACTTAAATATATAAATGAGTAAAATTTTTGATTGGACAGAGTATCCATAACTAATGAGTCATAATAAAATTAATATTTTTAAGTTCATTTATTTCAAACTAATAATTTTAACTAAATTTTTAAAAAATATATCACATACTTTTAATGTATTTGAAGTTTGTTGTAGATTTTTTCTTTCTTGATATGCTAATAAGTTCACCTGTTATAGAACAAGTAAACATATTAGAAAAATTAAATAATTTATATGTAATAAATCTTCAAAAATATGATAAGAAATTATTAATATAGGTTTTACTATTTAATTAAAAATATGTAAAAATAAATAACTTGATTTATAAAAATACATTTTATTTAAAATAAATTTTTAAAAAATATAATAAGAGATATACAATGTTACATTTCGATTAAATTAAAAATATATAACAACACTAAAATGTGTTGTGTAATAATATTTTGAAAATAAAAAATATAAAATGATAGTTTTCGGGTGATGAAACAAAAAAAGTGATGAAAGAAAATAAAAATAAGATGAAATGCATGTAATGTTCAGCGGAGGAAATTTGAAAAGATTATATGAAATGCATGTATTATGAGCAACAAATCATATATAAAATCTGGAGCTGAATGGTGTGAAGAAAAAGCCAAATTAGATATTGTTTCATTGGATGGAGGTATGGGCGTCTGACTTGGCATGGGGAAGGAACAGTGCCAGACGGGATGCGCTAATGGACGCTGATAGGGAACATGTACCCTGTCAGCTGACATTGAAACCGGCATAGACTGTGCCGGTTTCAATATCAGCCCAACTCCTCGGCTCACAATTTTTGCTGGTGTTGTGTCATTTCTTGAATTTATAAAAATGTTATGCCATTTTTCTATTTTCGTAAAACAAACATATTAATTTTTAAAAAGCTCGAATATATAAATGGTGGATTTTTTTTTTTTTTTTTTTTGTTGATGGGAATTTCAATTGAAAGTGGGAGCTTTTTAATACTTTTCTCCCTTCTAGCATCCTCCCGATAGTTATTGTTGATTTTTTTAAAAATAATATATTATTATTTTAAAGAAAAATCAGGTTATTGGTTTTTTTTATTTTATAATAGTCTTAAAAATGAAATCATTAATGATAATAGCGGTTTTATATATAAAATTTAATTCTACATTTCTTTCAAAAATTGCCATTTTTAAGAAAATATTTGTTTTGAAATCTAGCCCATGGAATTTTTTAATATAATTTCATCACTGATAATTTTTTTAAGTTTTTTGATTTTTAATTATTTTCTATAAAATATAATAGATATTATTTTCAATATTAAAAATATGTTTGAATATTTTAATATAACTCTAAATAGGACAATTTATTCACATAGTAATGACATGCATATTTCATTTTTTTTTTCTATTGTAAAACATGCATATTTCAAGTATTAATAAAAATATAATGTCAGAAAAATCAATAAAAATATTTGAAACAATAAAGCAACATTTTCACAAATAACTTAAGTTAAATTTATAAAACTATATTACATACCTTTTGTTGATACTTAAAATTTGTTATGTAATTTTTTCTATTAGAAAAAGGCCAATAATTAATACCTATAAAATAAGATGAAACTAATTAAAAAGTAAAAGTTCACTATTTATTTATAGACCTGACAAATGGATTGGATCGGACGGATTCGGGTCTGGTTCATTTTGAGAACGAGTATTTTGAGTTCGGGTTATTTTAAATTTAGATCATTTTGGATCATATCACTTTGGGTTCAAGTTACGTCGGGCTAGATCTTGGGTTCACAGTTTCATAGATAGACAGATCAAATTTAGTCATGACTATGTAATCAAAAGTGTTCAGTCAAACCAATCATTAATATTTTCAAAATCGTAAGCATGCATGCCTTTGCATGTATGTATGCATCTATGTATTTATGCATGCTTTGTATAGTTATAGTATGTATGTGTATATGCATGTAAACATATGGATGTATACATGTTATATATATATAGGTATATTATATATATGTATATGTATGCATGCATTCATGTGCATGTATGTATGTATATATACGTATGCATGCTATGTATGTGTATGTATATATGTGTATATGTATGTTTGTAAGTGATGTTATATTATGTACGTATGATGTTAGGCGTAAAGCATGCATGTCTATATGTATGTATGTATATTGGACATGCATGCATGCATGCATGTATGTATATTACGTACATATGTATGTATATACGTATGCATTTATGTTGAATACATGCATGCATGTATATATGTATGTTATGTATGTATGTTTGCATGTATGTGTGTTTTATGTATGTATATATATGCATGTATTCATGCATATGCATGTATATATTGTATGTGTAACGAACCGTATAATACCCTAACCATATTTATATGGAGTATAAATGAATAGTGAATAAAAAGGATATAATATGAGTCAATTAAAATTTAAAAGAAATAGAAAATATGAAATGGATAAAATTGAAAATACGAAAACATGAGAAGGGTAAATGGGGGAAATGATAATTGAGAAATTAAAATAAAGAGAAAAGAAAAAGAAAAGGGTAAAATGATCATTTGGCTTAAGGGAATATAAAAGAAGTTTGAGAAATTGTTTTATTCTTTTCTCTTCTCCTCATTTTTCTTTGTCTCTGCCGACACTCCTCTCCCTCCCTCTCATTTTATTTTTTTCTTTTGCTTTCTCTTACCCACAATGATCAATTGATCCGAAAATTCAAAGAAGAGGAATTCTTCTTCTTCTTCATAATTTCTCGTTTTCTCTCTATTTTGAGTTAAGGGAAATAAAAGAGAAGCCAGATATTGTAAAAGATCAAAGGTAAGAGAAATGGGTATAAATGTTAGAAATTGTTAGAATAAGTTGGATCGAAAGACTAACTTAGTGTTTATGTGTTCTTAGCATTAAACAAGGGAAAAGAGAAGGTCATGGAGTAGAAGTCGGGTTGAAGATTAAATCAACGGTTATCGGCCAAGGTATGGAATACTCAAACCCAAATCCATGCTTAAATGTGTTAGAAATGGAGTGAAATGGAGTAAAATAACAATGTGTGCATAATATGTGAAATGATGATAATGTGGATGATTTGTGATGATTTTTTTGTTAAATTGATATTCTGTTATTTCTGTTGCTTGTTGCGGGGTTGGTGCATGTGTTGTGATGAAAATGTGTTGATGAAATGAGGTGGAAATGGCCATTGGAGCCTAGGACAATTCCGGATGGAATTTGTCTATGTTTGATCCCAAATGAGGGGGATAATGTTAGTTGTATGCCCTAGAGTATTGCATATTATGTACATAGAATTACTATTAAATTAATAATAAAGGCATTTTCTTTATTACTTGGTGCTTATGTATGTTTATATTATATTTGCTTGCATTGTCTTAAACATTGTAATAAAGTCCCTGGTATATAATCACAGTGCAAAGGAAATCATAAAGAGTTTAT
>CAOJCQ014059584.1:0-11249 GCA_948356215.1 Stillingia texana | reverse complement strand
GATATTCAAAGACTATGTTAAATGTCTTTGGTGGCTCTTAACACTTTAGATATGTTAGTGATCAAGTTTGGAAGTTAAGATAGCTTATTTTCATGAGTTTTGGATAAAATAGTGGATACACGACCATCTGATTTTGACATGGGCGTGTGTGACTGAAAGAAAGTTTTTGTATGAAATTTATCAAAAACACACGCCCGTGTGTTATTGGACACGCGCATGTGAGATTGAAGCAAAGTTTTTGGATCAAAATTATCCAAAACACACGCTCGTGAGTCATTAGACACAAGCTTGTGTGAGATTGAACATGGACATGTCTCATGAAATAATTTCAATCCAAATTGAACCCAAAACATATGGACATGTATTAATTATACATGGACGTGTCTACATGGACACAGGCGTGCTGTGCAGAATTCTAAATGTTATCTATTTTGAATTTTTGACAGTTTTATGTCACAATACTGTATGATATTATCCAAAAATAGCAGTTATATGGTCTATAATATAAATAGACATAAGTTTGAATTAAGAAGGTTCATTCTTCTTCACTTTTACATGTTCTTTTGAAGTTCTTGAGAGAGAATTATGGTTTTTTGCTTACTAAAATTCTCAGAATGCTTTGTTGTATCATGAGAGAATACTTGCCAATAACCCAGAAACAAATTCAAGTGGGGGCAAATAATTCTTAAAAGAAAGTGTTTACACACCTCAAAGCCATTGTTCAATCTCCATTTCTCTAACAATTTTTAAGAATTATTCTTGTGCAACAATGGAGACAAAGTCTATGATGAATCAAGAGTTCATGAAATTGGATTGATTTGATGGAACCAATTTCAACCGCTGAAAGGATAAGATGATATTCCTTCTCACCGCACTTAAGATCGCATATTGCCTTGATCCTGAACTACAAGATTTATCTACTCCAAGTCCTGATGTTTCTGAGGAGATCAAGGCACAGCGTAAGAAGCAGGAGAAGGATGAGTTGCTATGCAGAGGTCATATTCTGAACAACCTATCTGATAGGTTGTATGACTTATTCACATCGAGTACTTCTCTAAAGAAATCTGGAAGGCATTGGAGTACAAATACAACAACTAAAAGCAAGGTATGGATAAATTTTTAATAATGAAATATTTTGAATTTATAATGATTGATGGCTTATCTGTTATGGATCAAGTCCATGATTTACAAGTTCTTGCTTCCAAATTGAAAGATTTGAAAGTGATCATTCCTAAATCACTTCAAGTAGGAGGGATAATTGCAAAACTCCTTCCTAGTTGGAATGATTACAAGAAAAGTTGTTGCATACCACTGAAGAATTCTCTTTGGAGTAAATTCAGAAGCATTTGAGAATTGAGAAAGAGACTAGAAGTCTTGTAGAAAGACATGCTTCTGAATATGCTACAAAGGTGAATGATATTGAGGAGAAATTGAAAAGAAAAGTGCAGCAAAATTCTGGAAACAAGAGAAAGTTTTTTGATGCTTCAGGATCCTCTAACACAAGCAAAACAAGTGCTAGAAATTCAAAGAAAGGAAAGACCTCTATTATAATTATGGCAAAAAGGGACACTGTAAGCGTGATTGTTAGTGGAACAAGAAACAAAAGAAAGATAGTAGTGGTGCCTAAAATTCAAATTCAAATAATGCAAACATGATTAAACTCAAGCATGAAGATTTAGTGACCATGGTTTCAAATTTGAAGGTTGGAATGGTAATTGAACTTCATATGGTTACTGATAAAAGTCTGAAGTGTAAAGCTTGATTTTACTTCTGGAAAGAAGTTCTTTATTAATGTTCTACATATTCCTGAGATTACTAAGAATTTAGTGTCAACAACTTGTTTAATAAAAAATGGTATCAAAGTTATGTTAGAATCGGACAATATTATCTTATCTAAGAATGGGATCTTTGTGGTAAAGGGTTATGCTTATGATGGAATGTTCAAATTAAGTATCAATAATAATAATAATTCGAATGTTTCTGCCTATATTGCTGAGTTATATTTATCTTTATGGCATGATAGATTAGCTCATGTTAGTTTTAGATCCATAAAATATATGCATAATCATGGGTTAATCTCTTATAATGATGAAGATAAGAAAACTTATGAAATATACATACAAGCAAAGATGATTAAGAAACCTTTTTCCAAAGGTTGAAAGGAAAACAAAAATTTTAAAACTTATACATTTTGATATTTATGAATTAAATGGCACATTAACTAAAGGGGAAATAGATATTTCATCACTTTCATTGATGATGCCTCTAGGTATACATGTGTATTTAATGAAACATAAAGATCAAGCCTTCCAAATTTTCAAGAATTATAAGTCTGAAGTTGAAAATCAAAAGGGAAAGAAAATTAAGAGCTTGATAAGTGATAGAGGTGGTGAATATTTTCCATTAAAGTTTACAAATTTTGTGAAAAGAATGAAATTATATACCAATCTAGTGCTCCATATACACCTCAACAAAATGGATTGGCAGAAAGAAAGAATCGAACAGTAGTATGCTAGTGAATTCAGGTTTACCAATAAATTTATGGGGAGAAGCTTTGCTAACAGCTTGTCATGTTAATGATAGAATTCCTTCAAAGAAATTCAAAGTCTCTCCATATGAAGTGTTGAAGAGTAGATAACCAAATCTAAGTTACCTTAGAGTTTGGGGATGCCTAGCATACTATAAAGTACCAGATCCCAAAAAGATAAAGTTGGGACCTAGAGCTTTGAAAGAAGTCTTTGTAGGATATGCTGAAAATTCAAAGGCTTACAGGATCTTGGATTTAGAGTCCAATATCATTGTAGAGTCAAGGGATATTGAGTTTATTGAGAATAAATTTTCCAAGAAATCAAACTCAACTCAAGACTTTACAAGGTTAAGTGATCTTGTGATTGAACCAGAAGTAAATGAAAATTCTAAACCTGGTTCCAGCACTTATAATGAAACAAATCCTCAACCAGAAATTAGGAGGAGTCAACGTGCTAGAAAAGAAAAGAATTTACATCCGGACTATACATCTTCACAATTTGTTGTTTTCTTGGTTGAAGGCAATAAGAATGTGGTGATTAATAAAATTTTGATTGTATTGCATGTTGAGGATGATCATAAAACATATAAAGAAGCAATGCAATGTAGAGATTCAACTTTTTAGAAAGAGGGAATAAATGATGAAATAGATTCATTATTATCTAACAATACTTGAATCTTTTCTGATTTGCCATCCACCTCAAAAGCTATTGGGTATAAATGGGTGTTTAGAAGGAAATATAATACAGATCGTTCAGTTCAAACCTTCAAAGCAAGGTTGGTAACTAAAGGATTTAGGTAAAAAGATGGAATAAACTATTTTGATACTTATGTCCTGTGGCTAGAATAACTTCCACTAGAGTGCTTTTGGTATTGTCATCTATTTATGAGTTACATGTACATCAAACGGATGTTAAAACTGCCTTTTTAAATGGCGACTTAGATGAAGAAGTGTATATAGAACAACCTAAAGGTTTTGTTCTACCAGGAAATGAGCATAAAGTTTGCAAACTGATTAAGTCTCTATATGGCTTGAAACAAGCTCCCAAATAATGGCATGAGAAATTTGATTCTATTGTTTTAAAATATGGTTTTAAGCATAATAGTTTTGATAAGTGCATTTACTCTAAGATTACAAAGGACTATAGTGTAATCATATGTCTTTATATAGATGAAATGTTGATCATTGGCACTAATATGTTGGGTGTAAATGACACTAAGAAGTATCTTACCTTATAGTTTAAGATAAAAGATGTAAATGAGGTAGATACAATCTTAGGTATCAAAGTGAGGAAATATAGTGGGGGTTTCTCTCTTAGTCAATCTCATTACATTGAGAGAATGATAGATAAATTCAAACATTTCAATGTTAAGGAAGTAAATACTCCCTATGATGTTTCATGTAAACTGACAAGTAATACTGGTAGAATAGTAGCTCAACTTGAATATGCTAGTGCAATAGGAAGCTTGATGTATGCTATGCATTGTACTAGGTCTGATATTGCTTTCATTGAATGTAAATTGTCAAGATACACTAGTAATCCTAGCATAGACCATTGGAAAGCAATTGAAAGAGTACTTGGATACTTAAAGAGAACCATGAATTTAAGGTTGTTTTACAATAAGTTTCCAGCGTGTTAGAGGGTTATATTGATGCTAGTTGGTACTAGTGTTAATGATAATAAGCCTACCATAGTGGGGGTTCTTACCTTAGGTGGTGGCATTGTTTCTTGGGCATCAAAGAAACAGACTTATATAACTCATTCTACAATGGAATATGAATTCATAGCTCTTGGAGTAGTAGGTAAGGAAGGGAAATGGCTAAGAAACTTATTGCTGGATATTTGATTGTGGCCACAACCGATGCCAACCATTTTCTTATACTGTGATAGTCAAACAACTATGTCTATAGCTTATAGTAAAATCTATAATGGAAAGTCTAGACATATTAGCTTGAAACATAAATATGTAAGGCAATTAATATCTAATGGTATTATTACCATTGTGTATGTCAAATCCTGTAATAACCTAGCAGATCCATTTATAAAAGGACTCTCGAGAGATTTGATTAAAAGTACATCTGCAGGTTTAGGATTAAGACAATCGAGTTAAATTTGCTTGTAATGGGAACCTAACTTTACTAGTACATCACTAGTCATAAGTTTAATGGGTAAAAATAAGTTATCAACAACTGAACTAAATACTAAGATTGTGATGTTTTTAACATGAAATTAGTATTAGTTGGAAAAGGAGGATGAGTGTTTTAACACTCTTAATAAAGTACTAAAAGTAATCATATTCTCATGAATTATGATTAAGGATTCACTTATGTGGACATATGAAGTGGTGCCGCTTCAACAAGGATTTATTTTGTAAATATTCATGAAATTAAGAGGTAGCACAAGGCCATAATAATGTTGGTATGTTAATGAACTTCTACTAAGAACATAAATTTTGTATGTATGGTATTTCTGATTCTAGAATAATAAATCTAGGTTTCATTTTAATTGACACCATGATTTATTTAAAGTTTTTAAGTACTTATACTAATAAAAGGTTCAAAATCGAAAGATATCTTTTAAATGTACAAAGTGTGATTATCCTAATATTATAAACTAAGTAGATGATTGTTACAGTAGTTTGTATTATTAGGATAATTAAGTAAGTTGAAGGAGTTTGAAGGGTTATGAAGATATTCAAAGACTATGTTACATGTCTTTGGTGGCTCTTGACACTTTGGATATGTTAGTGATCAAGTTTAGATGTTAAAATAGCTTGTATTCGTGAGTTTTGGACAAAACAGTGGTTACATGACCATATCTTATTTAGACACGGGCGTGCGTGACTGAAAGAAAGTTTTTGTATGAAATTTAACCAAAACACACGCCTGTGTGTCATTGGACAAGAGCGTGTGAGATTGAAGCAAATTTTCTGAATCAAAATTGTCCAAAACACACGTCCGTGTGTCATTAGACACAGACGTGTGTGAGATTGAACACGGGTGTGCCAAATCTAGGCATGGGCGTGTCTCACGAAATAAAAGTTTCTGTTTAATTTGAATTCAAAACACATGGGCGTGTCTTAATTACACATGAGCGTATGAAGTATCAAACACAAGCATGTCTGCATGGGCATGGGCATGTCTTATGTTATATGTAGAATTCTAACTGCTATCTATTTCGAATTTTTGACAGTTTTATGTAATAAAACTGTCTGATATTATCCAGAAAATAGCAGCTATATGGTCTATAATATAAATAGACATAAGTTTGAATTAAGAAGGTTCCTTCTTCTTCACTTTTACATGTTTTTTTGAAATTCTTGAGAGAGAATATGGTTTTTTACTTACTAAAATTCTCAGAAAGTTTTTTTTTATTTTTTATTTTTATTTTGAGAGAATACTTACCAATAACCTAGAAGCAAATTCAAATAAGGGTAAATAATTCTTTAAATGTTTACACGTCTCAAAACCATTATTCAATCCCTATTCCTCTAACGGTTTTTCCCCTTATAAAGGTAAACTCGTCCCGAAATTCATTGTTTTTTCTTTTAATCTTATTCTCTTTGAGGATAAAAGCTAACTTAAACATTGAGAATTTATGTGGAAATACAATGCATCCAATTTCACTTGCTTTCATTTTTTTAAAAACATAAGAATTTAATATTTTGAATTGACAAAATAAAACTGATCAAAATATTATTTCCATAAGAGAAAAAAAAAAATCATTTTCTTGGTCATTACATGCAGCAGTGGATTTAGGCTTTGATCAATGAGATAATTGTTCCACTGTCTTAGCAAATATCTCATATATCCCTTGAAAGTTTCTCTTTTGCTTCTCACTAAAAATTTATCATATATTTTCAATAATATTAATTAATAATCGATATATATGTGTGCATCCGTATATGTTCAACTGCATTCAACTGAAATTTGAATAGATCCCTGATGATATATACAATGACTTGAAATGGAAGTAATTTGTCGTGTCCTAAGTGAAGTTTTTTTTTTTTTATAGAATAAATTAAAAAGGAAACATAGACATTTGCTAATAATTGGTAAAGGAAGAATAATTCGAAAATTTAGGAGTTACAATTGTGATGAGGGGTGCTCATATTGTTGTAGATGTAGGAAGCATGGATGATGGCTTTGAGTTGAGGAAAATGGGAACAATCCCACATGTCTAAGCTCTAATAATAATTTTACATAACATGGCTATGGGCTTGTCGGGTCATTTTCTGGACTTTGACTGTAATTGCATCAGACATAACTAACAACATGATATTCACACAACCCACTTGTTGCTTTCTAAATCCATTCCACTATCAACAAAATTCCAATTTTAATTGCGTTTACATTCGATCACTTGGATTAAGATTAGGTTTTCTTGTGTGTTTATAATTATCATGTGAACAACTTCTTACGTGAAAATCTAATTCATATTTTAGATATATTCCCACGAAGGACTAACTTTGGTTTTATCAACATTTAAGGTCGGCAATTCAATAAGTAATTTTTTATATGAAAATAATATTTTTTTATTAATAAAATAAAATAATATATTGATGATTAATTAATCAATCACAAAATATTAGACCTGGCAGACAGGTCGAGTCGGATGGGTTCGGGTTAGGGTATTTTGGATCCGGGTCATTTCGGATTGGGTCACTTTGAGTTTGGGTTGGATCGAGTCGAGTCTCGAGTTCACTAGAGCTGAGCACGATTTAGTTTGGTTCAAAATCGAATCAAACCAAACCAAAATTCAAAGAAAATTCCAAATTGAAATCGAAACCGAACCAAAAACCAAAATTCAATATAAATTTAAAAAAAAAGCCGAACTGAATTTTAAACATTTAATAATTCACTTAAAATGATTCGATTTAGTATTTTGATTATTGACAGAACCAAAAACCGAAGTTTTCTCTAAAATGAAAATAAAAATTGAACCAAATTTATAAAAAAATCTAACTAAAAAACCAAATTAATTCGATTCAGTTTGATTTTCCTCAAAATCGAACCATACTCAGCCCTAAGGTTCATCATCTCACAGAAAGACAAATCAAATTTAGGCATGAATGCATGCATGTGTATATATATGTATGTGTATTGGGCATGCATGCATGTACGTACGTATGTATGTATGTATGTATGTATGTATGTATGTATGTATGTATGTATGTATGTATTTTAAATACATGCATGCATGCATATATATGTTATGTGTGTATGTTTACATGTATGTGTGTTTGTATGTATTTAAACATGCATGTGCATGGATGTATATATGCATGCTATGCATGCTATGTATGAATGTATGTATACATGCAAGCATGTGTATATATATATATATGTGTATGTATATGTATGTATGTATGTATTCTGAATACATGCATGTTATGTATGTATGTATGTATGTTTGCATGTATGTGTGCTTGTATGTATGTATAACATGTACATGTATGTATGTGTGCATGCATTCATGTTCATATATGTATATATATGCATGTATCTATGTATTGAGGTATATTATGTATATGTGTATGTATGTATGCATGCAAGCATGTGTATATATGTATGTATATATCTATGCATGTATGTATGCATGCTATGTATGTACGTATATTATGCGTGTGTGTGTATGCATGCATGCATCCGTGTGTATGTATATGTGAGTATATATATGTATGCATGTATGTATATATGTATGTATATGTGAATATATGTATATTATGTTATGTTATGTTATGTATGTATGTATTTATGATATTAGACATGCATGCATGCATGTATGTATATATGTATGTATGTATATTGGACATGCATGTGCATGTGTGTGTGTGTGTGTATATATATATATGAATGTATGTATGTATACATGCTGTATGTGTAGGTATATTATGTATGTATACATGCATGCATCCGTGTGTATGTATATGTATATATATGTATGCATGCATGTTATGTATATATGTATATTATGTATGTGAATGTATATATACATATATGTATGTTATGTTATATTATGTTATGTAATGTGATTTTATGTTATATGTATGAATGATGTTAAAGATGCATGCATTCATGTATATATGTATGTTATGTATGTATGTATGTTTGCATGTATGTGTTTTTTTATATATGTATGTATGTGTGTATGTATATATATATATGTGTGTGTGTGTGTGTGTATGTATGTCTATATATATATAGGTATGTTATATATGTATATATGAATGGGTGTATATAGATGTATGTATGTAGAAAATATCGGATTAACAGGTCATGTTCTGGTTCGGGGGCTGGTTATTCAGGTTTTGATTGCAGGTCGGGTTCAGGTCAATATTTTTTGGATTATTCGGATCTGACCCATTCGACTTTTCTTTGGATCCGAGTTGAGTTTGGGTCACATTTTTTGAGCGGGTTCGGGTCGGATAAACAATTGGTAGGTCTACAAAATATACAATAATACTTCACTTGAATCATCATAACATCCTAAAACATGTTAGAATGATGTTGATGGATTATTTGATATGTAATTCTGTGATTTGTGCATTTCACTTTAAATTTATGATAAGTCATATATAAATTGATTCTTGATCTTTAATTAATTCTGATTATAAAAATATTAACAAAATGATTGTCATAAAAAAATCAAGGTAGATATGATAAATTCCGTGAAGGAAAAACAACAATGCCATATGGAAAGATCAAAATCAATGAAGGGAATGATATTTTCATGAAGGAAGAAATATAAAAAAATTATCTAAAAAACTAAAAACAAAGAAACGAATATATATAATTTCTATTTATTGAATAGAAATAGAGAAAGCAAACAGAAAGTAAAAGGTCGTTAATGGTTGATAAGATGATGATAAAAATGATTGAAAAACACAATAAAAAAAAGAAGCGAAATAAGGCGAATAGGAAATGCCCACTATGTATTGATAATACCCACTATGTCATAAATAAGTGTGAATAGATAATGCCCAAGATCTGAAGTTTGAGCTTAGCACAGACAGCCTCAATCAGGTAGTTGTCCAGGTCTTTCTGACTTGATAGTCAGATTGTCATGTCCAGGATCAGTAGGACACATGTCCTGATTCCTGAAATTATCGTTGTCCTGCTCACAGTCTATATACAGAGTCACATCTCTTATTTTTAAGGTACATTCATTACTTATTTCTGCCTTTACTTAGTCTCTATTTTTTAAAGTATTAACTTAGGCATCAGAACATAACCTCTGGCCTCTGCCAGAGCTTTACTTTCTACTTATTATAGGTCTAATCCGATCGAATCTTTCTCATCTGGTGTCCTATAAACATACTAAGGAGCTTTCATACTTATCATTTAGTGTTTTCATTGAGAGTCCTTATGAAAGGAACAAACGAAAATATGCCTAAAAACCATAATAATAGAGCACATCCAGCATGATGCCTAAATCTTACCGGTCTTTAGATCACTCACGTGGGTGAGGCTGGACAGCCATCGACACCCCAGGCGGATATCCCGTTAACAGTAGAAGCTCTCCATGCTATGCTTCTTGGCTTTAAGAAAACTTTATGAGAGGACATTATCTGGGAGCTTTGCTCTATGAGAGAGAGAAATTCCATGAGTTCCGAACTATAAAAGAGAAAGGCAAAGATAAAGCAGAGTCCCAAAAATTGAATGAATCTAGAACCTGTAAAGATAAAGCGAGCAAGAGCATGACAAACAAGCAGGAGAAGGTGTTTGTCCCTGAAGAGGTGTTTCAGGAGCAAATTAAACAATTTTATAAGATATACAAGCTAGGAAATATCTTCCCAAGCTGGATAGGGACTACACGACTTACCACCTATTTTTCATGGAAATTCAGAAAACTCAGTTCCCGACTGGATGGAGGGATATAAAATTAAAAAGTATAAAGGAAACATTGACCCTATAAAGCACATTTCTGAATAACTGACCTATACAAAACAATAGATGTATGATGATCTATTAATTATAAAAACCTTTCCTGCCACTTTGATGGACAATGCACTAAATTGATTCTATGAGATTCCCTTTGGTTTCATTACAAACTTTAAGCAGCTCTCTGAGCTCTTTAAGACTAGGTTTATCATTCAAGGAAGGAACAAGGAAACAATAAATGACCTACAGGCTGTGAGACAAGGAGACGATGAGCCTTTGAGGGAGTTCATCTAGAGGTTCCAGGATGTGGCCTTGGAAATAGAGGACCTGAGTTATATGGTGGCAACTATAACTATGCTAAACAATGTGAAGAGCATGTGGTTATACAACTCCCTCATGACTGACACCCTCATAGACTTTGCCGATATGATGGATTGCATAAAAAAGTTCATAGTGCTTAAAGATGGTTTAAGAATTTTAGGCAAGGATAATATATCCTTGTTGAATCCTACAGTCATTGAGCAGTAGAAGTCATATCACCAATACTCTTCTGATCGAAAGAGAAAGGCAATTAGAAGCCCTCGAAGGTATTCCCTGAACAGGAGGCAGAACAAGTTGGAAAAAGATAAAAGACATAATGTTGTTATGAAGGTGTACACTCCTTTGAACTCTGCCCCCAATAAATTAATTTAATGGATCCAGCATAATCATGAAAAAGTCAATTGGCCCAAAAAGCTTGACCAATGAACTCTCAGTCCCAGAGACAAGATAAGTATTGTGACTTCCATAAAGATGTGAGTCACAACATAGATGAATGTTGAGCATTTAAAGATGAGAT
>CAOJCQ014023180.1:0-10231 GCA_948356215.1 Stillingia texana | reverse complement strand
AATAATGAGATGTTAAATATATATATTATTAGTATTGTTATTATTTATAGTTATAATAGTTTTATTATATAATTATTAATTATATATATTTTTATTAATAAATTTTATATAGGGAAAAATTATTCTATTTTATATCTATATTCATATATCAATATATACGTGTATATGATTGAGTTGGAGTTACGTTAAATAAATAAGGAAAATCGGATGTGATGATCCTATCAATGAAATGACACAAGTAACTCAAGGATCTAAGGTACGCATGTTGTTAGGGGAGTTTTTGGCTTTACTTTTTCCCTGCCTTTCTAATCTTCCGACAACATGCTATCTATATATCATAGATTAAATAAGCTCATTTTAAACTGTGATATCGATACAAAATTTATAAAAAAAAATTGAGCATTTTATGTATAAAGGGCAAAAGCAAAAAGAAAAAGTTTTGTGTTTGCTTCCAATCCACTGCCGGATAGACATTGTTAACGTGGAAGCGAAGGCTACAAAATAACAAGGAAACAAATAATAGCGTGCTATACGCGCCGTCTGTTGAGCAAAAGTTAGCTAGATTCCAAGCTTACATGGAAATTATAAATATAATACCCATCTACTCCCATCAATCAGGTCAAACTCTCACCGTTCTTTCTTTGCCCTCTCTCTTTCAGGTATCCTTTTTCATGTCTATCTACTTCTCTACCATTTATTTCATTAATTATATTACTTCCTTTGCTTTCTTATATAATACCTTATCTTCAATACTGATAAACAATGGTGCTGACTTTGTTTTTCTTGTTCATTTGCCCCAAATTCATCAATTCTATCATAGGCTGTGATATTGGGGCATGCGTTGACTGAAATTATGGGCTCTTGCAATTCCTGTTTTCTCTTATTATTCTTCTTGTTCGGCCTTTCTTCTGCATATCAATTCTCTGCTGGTGATGTTGATGCCAATCTTTCTGCGCGATTATTGGTTGATGCTTCTGGGGGTCGCTTTATACCCGAAACTCTTTTTGGAGTTTTCTTTGAGGTTAGTTTTTGTTTCTACTTCAAATCAATGCTATCTTTATGCATACCTCACAAATTTGCTCCTACATTTCTATTCTCATTTGCATTTATGTAAAGGATTGCCATGTTTACTATTGAGGAATCTGGTGAGCTATATAATCATCGCAAATCCTCAATTGATTCGATTGATTCTCATTTAAAATACTATTTATTTATTTATTGTGTAATAGTCTGTTTCTGAAATAATCTTGTGCAGGAGATAAACCATGCTGGAGCTGGTGGTATATGGGGGGAGCTAGTCAACAACCGCGGTAAATTTTGAATCTCATTCTCTTAATTTTTGAGACAGTTCTGATATAAAAGAAAATTAAGCTAAATGCTTATATGAGTAAGGAAGATTAAATGAAGGTAGTTTTTAGGTTGCTAAAAGAACACTTTCAAGTTTTACAAATATGGAAACAGAAATAAAATTTCAGAAGTCTGAATGATTTGTTACTGCAATGCAATTTTCTCGGTAACTGCACCATTCCTTTCTGTTCAAAAGGTGATATCTTGAAGAGGACATGGCATTTTTTCATTCTGTAATTTACTTGAGCTTCAATATGTTCTGCATACAAGCTAAGAGAAAGATATTTTATCCTGTTCCCCATAATTCTTTCTTTATTTCCTCCTATTAGTAAAATTCTCTTATATTTAAAGAGAACTGCACAAACGAGAGCATCCTGTGAACATGTCTCATGCTCCTTTTGCATTGACATGGTTGGTATCTGTTAACCACCCAATCAAGTATATTTCTTATGGAAACAAGAGTTGGTTGTTATGCTGAGAGCTTATACTACTGGTACAAGCCAAATTATGTTAAGAATTACTTTCTTTTGTGTCTTCTAGGAATATCAATCATTTACTGATATTAATATAACAATTTTGCCCAACTTGTTTGCCTTTAAGATGAGATTTTGCCATGTTTTTTTATAGAATTGGTGCCGTCTATTAGAATATCTGGTACAAGTGATTATTTACTAATAGAAAACATGCCTATGCTGCTAAGCATGACCATATTTTATGTTTTTATTAGACAGTCTGCACTGGTTACATATTGTCAGCTTTGTCTGTTTGGTTTCTTACCTTTTGTGTTGATACTGTAAAGACTGGGGAAGGTTAGTTAAAAGACTTGCAGCAAGTCTGATTACCTGCTTCAGTACTTCAAATTAAGATTTTTGGCACTTACATGCTTAAGAGTATTTGATAATGATTTGTTCATCACTTGATAATTATTCATGTCAAAAGGGGTGACATATTCAGTGCTAAAATTTCTCTTAATAAAATGCTCTCAAATAATTATTTGCTTTGTTTTGGGGAGTCACTGTAGGTCAACATTCAATTTAACTTATGGTAAACCATCTTTACGTTTTTCCCCTTGTTTTGGCTCTTTGCTCTCATAGGTTTTGAAGCTGGAGGGCAAAACGTTCCCTCAAATATTGATCCTTGGTCTACTATCGGGGATGAGTCATCCATACTTGTATACACCGAACGCTCGTCTTGCTTTGAACGTAATAAGATTGCTCTCCGGATGGAGGTGCTCTGTAATAAACTAGGCAGCAATGGATGCCCAGCTGGTGGAGTTGGTATCTACAATCCCGGATTCTGGGGCATGGTGAGAACTAGTCAGAACATGTTATCACCAAATGTGATCCTCTTTTCTTTTAACCATGTGAATGAATTGGTGGTGGACACTTTTTTGTCACTGTGAGGCTTTAATTCTACAACATAACAGTTTTGAGGAGTTTCAATCAAAGAACTATGAGATTGCCAAATTCTTCCATGCTATATTTTCCAATAATGGACATAATTTCCTGTATTTTATTTAACTAAATGGTAGATGATTTTCAAATTATCTTAATTTCCTTCAGAACATCGAACAAGGGAAGATGTACAGAGTGGCCCTTTACATCCGCTCATTGGGACCAATTAATCTATCTGTGTCATTAACAAGCTCGGATGGCTTACAGACATTAGCTACTGCCAACATTATGTGAGCACTTTGATATGATTAAGCAACTTTTTGATATCTTATATCCATTGCTGCTTGCGAATCCTGTTGGTGTTTTGCATGCTTTTCTTGCAGAGCTTCTGATGTTCAGAACTGGACAAAGGTGGAGGTCTCATTGAATGCAAAAGGAACAAATAGAAATTCCAGACTTCAATTGACTACATCTCAAAAAGGTGTGCTGTGGTTTGATCAAGTATCAGCTATGCCCTTAGACACATACAAGGTAATCTCCATTTTTCTGCAATATCTTACCAAATAAAGCAATTTACTCACAGGAGCTATATTGACCCCTCCCTTCTCCTTTTTCATCTTGTTGTTTAACATTTTATTTATTCATGCAATTCTTTTTATTATTAATATTAATACTATTGTTATTATTATTATTATTAGCATCATTATCATTATTATAATGATTATGATTATGATTATGATTATGATTATGATTATGATGATGATGATGATGATGATGATATTTCAAGGGACAGAACTAGCAAAGACTTTTGTATTTCTGAACATAGAGTTTATCAGCTTACATGGTTATGTCATCATAATGGGACATCTCTCTGCCTTGATTGTTAGTTTGATGAAGCAAAATAACATAACTAATCTTAGTATTCTCAAAATGGTCAACTTGTTTAGAAGGGATATCATTTTCAGCTTGTGGAAGATATTAATACTGATCCAAAGTGGTTAACTCTTTAGAAATGCTAGATTCTCTTTTCACGAATTCAATGACCTTGCCGATCAATGTTTAAAAGAAAATAATGGTTCTATGAAAATTTGTTGAGTGGTGTTTCTCCATGTTGGTTTTGACAAAGTGATTGCCTCTTTGAAAAAGAAGAAAAATGAGGACCATATGTAAGAGGTAAATCATGATCAAAATCTGGACTCAGAATCTGATGTAGGTTGGTCCATATGCATGTGCTTTTCTTTTTCTTTCTTTTTTTAATTCTATTAAATGTTTTTGGGTGGTTCCAATTTTATTCATAAGTGCAAGTTCTGATATAGGTAGTTTAGATATAAAATTCAACTCCCTGTTTGACCTGGGTATTAATTGCGTTGTGCATAATGTCCAAGATATGTATATGCGCTTGCCAATATGATAAAAATGTTTATGGTTATGGAGAAAACCATGCATCTGTGTCTAAGAATTTCTGCAATTTTTGTTCAATAGGGGCATGGTTTCCGAAAAGAGCTTCTTCAAATGGTAGAAGACATAAAACCTCGGTTTTTCAGATTTCCAGGTATAAAAGACATGAATCTATATGCATAAATAAAAGCTTAGATTGGATTATCCATCATAATTTTTGCATGTTCAAATATTTGGATCTCTATTTAAAGGTTTTAGGTTAAATGTTTGGAAACTCTACTACGAAGGTTAATGTTTGACTAATTGATACTCAATATCATTTGCATGTCGCAATTTATTGCTTTGCATTTCTGTATTTAGCTAGATATCCCTTATCTGGTACAAGTCTTAGTTAATCTAGTTCAAAATCTCAAGTTCTAGAAGGCCGTGCGTCATATATATGACATTATCCTATTATTCCTTCTTTTTCATTGTAATTTTGCAGCCCCTTTAAGAGTTTTGCTTCTCTAATGTAGTAAGTTCTTTATAATATTGCACTAGGTGGGTGTTTTGTTGAAGGCGAATGGTTAAGAAATGCATTTCGCTGGAAAGAGACGATTGGACCCTGGGAGGAGAGACCTGGCCACTTTGGTGATGTTTGGATGTATTGGACTGATGATGGACTTGGTTATCTTGAATTTCTTCAAGTAGGTTTCTATATATATATATATATCCACAGGATGACATGAAGTTCCTTGAATTAAAAAGACTAGCACTAGATGTTGGTTAAGCATTATAATATAATCAATTGTTTCTACAGCTTGCAGAAGACGTTGGTGCGTTGCCAATATGGGTATTCAATAATGGTAATTTACATATTCTTGATTTTCTAAGATTCTTTCCCTTGTTTTAGCCTTGTTGATTTACTCTTTTAGTCATTTGGCTTTATCAATTTGACAGGGATCAGTCATACTGATCAAGTTGATACATCCAGCATCTTACCCTTTGTACAAGTACGTTTCCAAGTCCATGATTTTCTGGTTGCATGACCCTGCTCCAAAGATCTATTTTCGAATTTGAATTTAATATCATACTTACTCTTGATTTTATAATTTCTTAGGATAAAATGAAAATATGTTTACTATTTTCTATTATTTATCTATGTTTATGAATAACCAATGTTATAGGAGTTCCATTATTCATTGCTCATCAGGCGTAGGTTCCCAGACTGATTGTTCTCAACATAGTTTGTCATGACATTTTCTTTTGCCATTTTCTTCTGCATAGTTCAGATCTTGAACGCATTGAATGGATATATCTGCTAATTTTTCTTTAGATAGCCAGGATGATGAATCAATTTTTTTTTTTTGAAGAAACAGTACAGTTTCCTTTAGATTTTTGTTAGAATCCCATTATTGATGCCATGCATATTTCATCTACTCATCATTTAGCCCCATTCATTTCAAGCAAAAGTAGAACAGGATAGTGTAGGAACAAATTAGTTTTAGCTATTTCATTTTGTGGAAATCTGTAACATATGTTTTGGATTATGCAGGAAGCCCTTGATGGTATTGAGTTTGCTAGAGGTGATGCTAATTCTACATGGGGCTCTATTCGTGCTAAAATGGGACACCCCAAGCCTTTTGACTTGAGATATGTTGCTGTGGGAAATGAGGATTGTGGAAAGAAAAATTACCGAGGTTTGCTTACTATTTCACGTCCATGGTCTTTATTTTCTTTGATGTTAATTCAAGCTAGTTTATTGCTGTTTGAACTCACAATGTTATCAGTGGTGCCATTACATTTTTCCCGAAAGTTAATACCATTGGATTATGATTTATAGTTATAATCTATTACTAATATTCCAACTATATTTTTCATGAGAATTCAGTAAAATTGTGTCTTGATTATATCTCAGTCCACAATGATCCATGGCTAATTGAGATGGTTCATTGTCCCAAAACTATTGAAAATGTCTGCTAAAATGTTACATAACGTTTTTCTGTTTGAGAGGTCAAATTCGTATTTTCTATTGACAGGAAATTACCTCAAGTTCTATGATGCTATAAAACACGCCTATCCTGATATCAAAATAATCTCAAATTGTGATGGGTCTTCTCATTCTTTGGATCACCCTGCTGATTACTATGATTTTCATGTAACATCCTGCCACTGGCTTTATACTTTCTCATAGACACATCAATATTTCTCTTTATTACTCTTTTTATCATAATCAACCTTTTTTTTCCTGGGATATCATTACTAGGTTTATACATCTGCCAACAGCTTGTTTTCCATGGCACATCAATTTGATAAAACATCCCGCAATGGTCCCAAGGTCAGATTGTATGTGTTTTTCTTATTTGTTGAACAACAATTCATTCTGTTGAAATTACATCCTTTTCACTATATTTTCAGGCTTTTGTGAGTGAATATGCTGTGACTGGTAAAGATGCTGGTACAGGCAGCCTTTTGGCTGCACTTGCTGAATCTGCATTCCTTATTGGGTTGGAAAAGAACAGGTTTGATAAGTATTGGCATGGCTTGCTATGATGTTTTTAGTTAAAATTTGATTCCTACTCAAAAGGCTTGTAGCGGTGCTGGATTCAGAGTAAGGCAATGCACTGATCCTTTAAAGAAAAACATTGCAGTGATGCTGTTGAAATGGCAAGCTATGCACCACTGTTCGTGCATACCAATGACAGAAGGTAAAGGGCTTCATTTTTTTTTTAAGTTTTTTTGAGGATGGTGAAACTCATACTGAAAACTTGGTGGTGAAGGTGGAATCCAGATGCTATCGTGTTTAACTCCTCAAATGCCTATGGAACTCCTAGCTATTGGGTACAGCAGATTTTTCGGGAATCAAGTGGAGCTACTCTTCTCAATTCCACCCTTCAAACAAATTCTTCTGCTCCACTGATTGCATCTGCAATTATTTGGACAAATTCTGTGGATGATCAAGATTACCTGCAAATAAAGGTTTCAATATTTTCTTCTATCTTCTCATACTCAGCAGTTCCAATAGAGATTTTCTTATTTCGTGATGGGATAAAGTTCTGATCATGAGGTTATTATAAATACAGATTGTAAACTTTGGGAGCAGTGTAGTGAATCTGAAAATTTCAATTGCTGGATTGGGGCTTAATTCCATACAACTGTCTGGATCAACAATGACTGTACTCACCTCTACGAATATAATGGACGAGAATTCCTTCAGTAACCCAAAGAAGGTACTCTATCTGACAAATTATTCTCTTTGCTCTCTCATCTTAGCATAAAATGATGTTCCTAGTGCCTTTTTTTTTGGTCTTACACATCTGCAATTACTTTTTTCCTCTACAGTGATTTATGAACTAATAAATAATTATGGGTTCTTTTTGTAAGGTTGAGACCACCAAATTCTTCCATGTTATTTCTAAATTATTTTTTTTTTTTTTAAAAAAAGTGTTATTTGTATTTTGGAGAGGGTGGACTTTTGAGAAAATAGTCATACAAAGTAGTGTAGTGAGGTCCTTGAATAATCCTGAGATACACCTATTTTGACCTTTCTCACTACTATTACACTTGCAATGAAATATCCACTATTTAATACTATAACATCTAAAACTGCTTGATATGGAAACTAGTGCTTTTGCATTATCATTCATACTATGTCGATGTATAAACAGAAACTAGACTCCTAATTTTTCGGGTTTTAAATGTTTTTGCAGGTAGCACCTATCAAAGCTACCCTCGACAATGTTGGAAATGACATGAATGTTGTACTCTCACCTTATTCACTAACTTCCATTGATTTGTTAACAGAATCAACCCATATCAGGATGACTGAAACCCATTCTTCCTCCATATCATCTTTTTAAACAACTCATTCTCTCAATTTATATCTCTTGAAGTAACGTCTTATGTGCTTTCCAAATTATTTGGCAGGTCTCTGACATGTAAATATTACTCATCTTTATTTCATATGCTTCTTTCTCATCACAGGCCTTTTAAAATTTTTATGTAGCACACTGTTTTCTTATGTTTTTTTTTTTTTTCGCCAAGCATACAACTATAAAAATTAACTGAAGACAATAATATCTATTTTTAATCAGGAATATTAATGCTATCGTTTTTAATCAGGAATATTATCCTCATAACAGAGGAAGATTGGTCGTTCAAACTTAAGATTTTTGGTAACTTACAGACCAGCAAACAGGATGACTAAGGAATAAAGTCTAAATAAAGATAGAAATGCATTGCCAATTATCCTTTATATTAAAATTGTCTGTTTAAATGTGAAAAATGGTTCATATTTACCTTTTAAATACTAAAAATATTATCAATTTTCAATACTTATCATTGAAGAAACTGGACCGAACCAACTAGTTCCACCAGAAAACCGGGAACGGTCTGAAACCCAGGCTAGTCAGCACCATCAAATAATCCATCAACAAACCTCACCGATTTTTTTTTGGTTTATATAGTCAAACTGAAAACTAGTCAATCAATCATAGGTCAACTGGTTCGACCGGTTTAAAAAATTAAAATGGATGGACTGAGTTTATTCTATTTGGATTTTGAAACTATTTTAACCCAAAAATTATTTTTAACTATTTTTTATACTTATTTTAATTAAGTTTATTAATTTAATAATTATAATATTTATAATATGTAAACCTTATTATATTATATTATTTATTTAAATTTATATAATTTTTAATTTACTATTTATTACATACCATTTACATCATTAAATTACGTCTAATATTATATGAAATTATAGCAAATCAAATATAATACATAAAATTGAAAAAATATTTTCAATATTTAAATCTATCTCTCAATTTAATCCAAATTTTTTATTATATATCCCTCAAATTTATTTAAAATTAACATTTACTGTCACATAAATAAATTAAATACTTTACATAAACATAAATTAAATATAAGTCAAAAAAATTATTACATTTTTAACGCGAATAATATTTTTTGAACTATATTCTTCCCCCTATATGAGATAAAAAAACATGTTTGTGTAGCAAAAAAAAAAAAAAATCAAATGGCTATGATAGACAATGTAAATAATGAAATCATAAAACCATTTTTTCAACTCCGATTCACCTCAAAAATTTTCAAATTTATCAAAAATCTTAAAAAAATATAACCATTAACCGGTAAATATGAATCAACAAAAAAGAACCGAGGAAAGCTTATTAGATTATTAGATGTAATGAACACCCACTCTGTAAGAATAATTTCAAAAATTTTCATAACCTGAAATTATCTTACGATGTAATGAGGATCACAAATCCATGCCATTTTAGCAAGAGTGTTGTTGAAGCAATCTCTCAAGTGGCCAGTGAGATTTTGAACATGGCCTTCTCATTCAACGATCATAATACTTCCCCCAGATGTACTTCAAGTGTCAAAACTTTCAAGTATTGGGATGACCCACTCTCCTGTTCTGCATTTACCATTTCTAATCGAAACCTTATTAACTTCTTCCACTTTGCTCCCCAACTCTCTTTGATTTTGGCAACCCATCACCACAAGGTCCAACATCTTCCTCTGAACAACAGAAATCGGGTTTGGTTCAATCATGCAACCTTTCACATATGATTCTATGAAAGAAACAGTATGAGTAATTCCCTTCATTGATATATAGAAAATCCCCAGATGTCTCAAAAGCAATTCACGCACGTTTACATCCATACCTAAATCCTTTCGGAAATGAGCCAACCTTTCAACCTCAACCATCTTCTCCACAGTCAGGCTCAAGAATTCATGAGGCATTGCAACAACGTCTCATACCTTTCCATGCCTACACATCCACGCACCTTAAGAACTTCCATTGTCTCATACGGCTCCATATTAGGAAGCCTTTGCCAGTTTTTCATTTTCACTCTGAACCTCCCTCAATCTTAAACCCAGTTGAAAAATTAATGGGAAATGCAAATTTACTCTCAGACCACTCAACCATTTTTCCTTATGCTCCCTCTCTCTCCATTTCTCAATTTCAGCCACTCCCGACTCAACATCTGGTTCAACTAATTCCACAGTTTCCAAATCAACCAACTAAACTTGTCTCTATACTTCCCCAGAATTGAATCCCTAAAATCCTCAGGCAAACC
>CAOJCQ013997653.1:0-10453 GCA_948356215.1 Stillingia texana | reverse complement strand
TTGTACGCGATCTAAATTATTATATATCTTTCACTTAATCATTTAGATATTATTTTTTCTCAATATCTTTACCCATTTTATTATTATCTACCTCAGTTAATTTAACATGAGAAAATCGTAATTCAAATAGAAAAACTACAAGAGCTTCCGCTGAAAATGTACCATCCTCCGTTAACAGGAAAACATTACACATCCAATGGATTATAAATTCAAAAAGATTTATCCATCTCATCTACATCCACATTCAATAAAACACTTTTCAACATTTATTATCAATAATCATCATAATAATCATTATATCACATAATTCTAATACTATTATCCACATCTAATATTAATACAACCCAATTATCATTTAGCAATCCAAAATACTCAATTAATCAGAATTTAGTACATGACACATCAATTATATCAAAATATCACAACAAGATTATCTAATGTATCCACCTCGAAGTTCAATGGTAGGGTGACTTCCAAACAAATCCACCAACTCTTAATCCTCCTTTGGTCCAATTATAAACCTAAGCCCAAAAAATAAAATTTCATGCTTTAAGCTGATGCTTAGTGGTGTGTACCAATTTTTCTTTTTCTCATCATATTTTTAAATATTCACATGCACATACTTAATTAAAATGCAAACACTCAAATTAAAACATTACACAATTTATAATATTATATGAAAATATTAATAAATCAAATTTCTCTAAAAAATCTATGAATTATTAAAATTTTTTGAACAAAATATTATGGTACTTACAATTAATTAAATCATATGTTACTATCACACTTTTTCTTCTTTATTCTTAAAATGAAATACTTATCTATTTAATTATTTATTTACCGATATCATCATCATCATTTGATTTATTGTCCAAAGAAAAATCAGAAAGAATCTTCTGAGTTGGATAATGGGTCAGGTATATTTTACACCAGCCAAAGTCTTGGACCACCGGCCGAAACCTTGATACACTGACTAAAGCTTTGATCACATATTTGAATTTTAAAGAATCAATGTTAGTCCAAGTAAATTATTTATTACGGTACTGCAGGTTTCTTATTGGCATGCCAATCTATTCATATTGTTTCGATTCTAGAACCGGATCACTAAGAGAAATAGAATAATTATTATTAATGTAATTATTTGAGTCACGAAACTAAATCACTTATACCATAATTTATCACATCTTTTTTTTGTATTACGTAGCAAGTTTTACCATATATCAACCTCATAATTCTACTTACAATATTCTTTCAATATTTCAATTTACATGTTTAATCCATCTTTTATTTTTCATTTACGCATTAAAAAGTAATTTTTCATAGTTAATTAAGTCACTTGAATTCTATCAACAATTCCAACACTTTATATACTAACACAACTCATGACAATTATATAGTTAACACTTTAATGAGTTAAATGACATCTACTTATACTCTAATAATTAATACTCAATTTATTATGCTAGTTTGCACTTACTAGTATAACATAACTTACTTAACTCTTAAAAAAACTCTATATTAAGCATTCTTTCAAAACTAATTTCACAAAATGATATAACTTCACATTAATTTCAAAAGCTATAACAAATTGCATTAACACACATCTCACAAACTTGCAACAAATATATATGACCACTTAGTTAATGGAAGAATGAAAAATTAAAGCACAATAACCTTAATTAGCTTTCCACAATTTACTTCTAAGCCTTTAATTCTTCAGTCCCTACTTTCTTTCTCTTTTCCTTTCTGTTTTCTCCCATCTTTTTCTTCTTTATGTGCACAACATAACTCCCATTCAATAAGAACACAATCAGATGCAATTAATATGCTTAACTACCTTCAAGAATATAAGTAAATACATAAATAAATTCGTTAAATGTTTACCTCAAATTTGAATTACTATTCATCCCATGTCCTAACCATGAAATTCCTACATTATCTCTATTGATTCAATGGATGGATCATGGAGGAAATAAACTAAAATAAAGGTTTATAGTGGATCTTAGTGAAATAATTGAAGAATATGTGGTTTAAGTGGTAATTTGCCAAGAATTCAAAGAAAAGAAAAGAAAAATGGTGGAAGTGGTGTTTTTTTGTGGCTTATTTCTGCTGGAAAAGAGAGGAGAAAATGGGAAGAATGGGTCTTTATATACCTATTCTTTTTGGCCCAAAATTATGGGCTAAAGTCTGATTAATAAAAAAATCCAACACTTTATTCTTAACTCCAAAAATTGAATTTTAAAATCATTTACTCACATAATAATTAATCTAATAATTATACACTTTTAATCCTTTAATAGTGGCATTCAAAAATATCGAGTTTGTCCTTTTGACTTTCGGGTCAAAATTTGACCATTGGTCAAACTAGTCGATATTCACTTTAAATTAATATGGATTTTATTTCCATTGTACGTTTATATTATCTCAAATTCAAACCTATGACTCATAAATAGTGTCTTTTATTGGTCCAAAAAATATACCATTTATAGTCTGAATTCACTATTTAAGATATTGAAAATTTTGGGATGTTACACATCGAGCTTTGAGGAGAATGGCATAAATGGCACCAATTCTTTACCTGGGTGTTACTCCTTAGGATTTTAGAAATTCATGACTTTCTTAAGAATTTTGGACTTTTCGCTTATTATAACATAAGAATATGCTTTCCCTAAGTTTAAATAATCAAATTAATTTGAAAAAAAATTAAGGAAAGTATGAAATTTTAGTGAAAACCCAAGGAGGTGATTTTCCATTTTTCCCAAAAAAATGCACAATTTACTTGAAATCGAACCATTTTAAGCCTACTAAAGTAACTAAATTTAGAAATTTTCTTAATTTAGTGGCTCAAAAGTTCTTCCCAAGTTGCTTTATAATTGAGTTCTTATAAACACTCGATATTAGTTTATGGAGTAACTCAATTTTCAAGCATACTAGCATCACTAATCAAGAAAATTAACCATGTGTGTGGCAGTCAATTCTTATGTGGCCTTTAAGATGTGAATGGCTAATTTTACTTATTTGTTGAACTTTGCAATTTCAGCCAACATGTTCTGAATCTAGCTTAACTAAGTCTTAGTTAATTTGTGATTTTAGTTTGATTTTGCCAAAGTAAAGTTTGATTATGGCCATTTCGGTAGAAGAAAGATTTCACTACTTTTAGGCCGATAATTCATTTATCTTGTGCATGCTCAAACTATTAGAAATATACCAATTTTTATTTGATGAAAAAACTATTGAGAATTCCTGATTTTTTTAGAGTATAATTATGCCTATTTTCATTTTATATGTTTGTAGATAAGTCAATAAATAATCAAATGGCATTTTTGTTCAGCTAAAATTGAAATCAAAGTTTTTCGAGGAAATTTTAATTAAATGATTCAATAATTAGTGTTGTGTTATAGTTAATTGAAAAAACATGAATTATTTTTATTCAATGCAATGAAATGATTGAAAATAGAAGCTGGCCTTTATATTCACCATTTTCTCCACAGTTGATTTGATGTTGCATGTATTTTTCTCTTTTCTTTTGGTTCTTCTTGAGGTCTATTTATTGTTTGTTTGGTCAAGGTGGCCTGACCTCATGCATTGATATAGGATGCGTGAATATCATACTCTGCATATGATAATTTATGCGTTTATTGAATGAATGGCCTGAGTTGACTCTTGCTTTTTTTTTAAGTAATCCTTGGTCAACTTTATGATGAATCACTTTTGACTGCCTTTAGCAATAGAGAATAAGCTTGTAGGTTCGACCTTTAAAATTTATTACTTAGTGGCCCTAAAGCCAACTTTTTATGAATTCATCCCACTAAAACTGAAACAATCATAGCCTTAGGTGATGGGTCGTTATTCAGCCATTAAGGATTTAGGATTTACCTCTCTTACTACAATCCTTCTTTTTCCAGATGGTGAATGCAATGACCACCAATTCCTCCTTAGAGGAACTAATCACATATGTCCTTAGTGAAAACTTATGGAGATGACCTCTTGTAGAGAACAATCGCCTTGAACGTGATCGTCAGTCTTTCCCTGATCATAAGGCATTTCCTTGAGGATAATGTTTATGGTAAACCTATTATCCTTCAAGGGTATGATGCATCATAAGCTTTCTATAAGTGTTTAAAATTTTACCTCCTTAGATACTTCAGGCTCAGGATCAAACCCTTCGATACCAAGTTAAAAAGTCACCACTCTAGATACCTCAAAACCCAGATCGGGCTCATCAGGAGGTTCAGGATCCTCAACTTCCATTGCTTCAGGCACCACAGGCTCCACAAGTGTTTGGAATTCTTTGCCTCAGGCTCAAACCCCTTATTTTCGTGTTGGAAGTATCACCCCATGTGCATCGAACTCAGGAATCGATCTTTGAAAGTTCACTGCCTTGGGCACCTTGGACTTAGGATCAGGCTCCTAAGTACCGGGCTTAGACGCTTCAGTAGCATGCTGGAAACTCACCGCCTTGGGCACCTCAAGCTCAAGATCAAGCTCATCGGTAGGCTCAGGCTCCTCGACCTCTATTGCCTCAAGTTCCACAGACGTTTAAAAGTTCATCACCTCAAGCACTAGTGTTTGGTAGTCCACCGCCTCAAGCTCCTCAGGGAGATGACTTACTTGATCTTCACCCTCTAAGTACAAATTATAGGATTTAAAGTTATGGATTCACCAGGGGTTAAGACCCATGGATTTCTTGTGCAACCTCAATGGCCTCCAAGTTCACTTGAGGTTCTATTGAATTTGAGGAACTTTCAAAGGATCTTGAGGAACTAGTGGCAACAATTGGGGAATAAATCTTCTACCTGTCATATTGCACCCTCAGTAGTGGGCTATAGTAAAAATTATCATATTCATATACTTGAGACTGTACATCAGGATCAGTATAAGAATCGAAATGAGTTATGGGAATAGAACGATTCGTAAGCTAGCCATAGTTTTGGCAGTTTGCAAATGCGTTACCTCGTTCTTCAGAGATTTCTTTCCATTCATAGGGCTGGTAGTAGGCATCTCCAGGAATGTTTTTATCAACACTTCCTCAAGACATATCTTTAAATTTTCCCCCAACATCGAGATACAATTGAGACCTTAGGGATTCATAAGCTTGACTAGCAGGAAATTCTTTCCATCCATGGGTCGGATGATAGGTATCTCTAGGAATGTTCCTATGGGTACTTTCATTAAATGTTTTCTGAATTGCCCCCTAGAGCCTTCTCTCCTTGGTTGTTTAGGGTTTAAGGAATCATTATGACCAATTTTGGTTGATAAGAAATGTTCCATTGTCTAAATCATTCTATCGATGTTCCTGTTTATGGTTTTTATGTGAGTTTTCATTTTTTCAAAGCTTGAGGATATTTGATGCACACTTCTTTCCCTAAATCATTTGGATTTTGACTTTAATGGTATTGTGAATGGATGCTCTAGCCGCTGCAGTGGCAGTGGCTCCTTCTAAGTCCTAAAACTTGAATAAAAAATCATTATTAAAAAATAATAGTGTCATTTGGCATCATTATAGATGATCCCACCGAATGTGTCAATATTACTATTGTAGTAAAAAAATCAGTTTAATACGTGTAAAGTGAGCATGTCAGAGAATTAAAATTTTCTCAAACTAAAAATGTAAAATGCACTTATAAAATCTAACTTCTAATAAAAAATGATTGTGGAACTCTTGATGTGCTATTGTTTCTAGAAAACTCAAAAAATCTACTTAAATGTCTAAAGAATGTAAAATTTTCTATAAAATAAATGTACTGGTGCAATGAAATAAATTGATAATAAAAGTGTTTAAGCAAAGAGAAATGTAACTTGAAATTGAAATATACTAGCTTTATTGACTAATCTAATGGTATTAACAAGACTAAATAAAGCTAATTACTTGGTAAACTAAGTTGATAGAGATATAATTGGCTTTTGATTTTTTCATTGTTTTGGATTGAATGTTTGTGGCTGAGTTGTTGGTTTTTCATTCCTTTTATACTGTGAAATTTTTGGGAGTTACTCTTAGTCCAACTATCTTTCCCCATTTTCTACCCACGACCATGCATTTCTCCCCAAGTTCAGCTTCTCCTCATCTTCACTATTTTTCACGTGTTAAACAATTTAACATGTAGAAAATAGTTTAATAGAAACTTCTAAAATTTTACCATTGTGGTTCGACCAATTGACTTATTCTCATTAACTGGATAAATTTTAGTTATTTTTCAGCGGGGCCGATTCCATCACAGGACCGAGAACCAAAAACCGAAACTAGAACTGAACCGATTACTTTTCACCGGACGGACTGTGTCAACAGGATTTTCTAGCCGAGCAAATTAGTGAATTGAGCAATTCTCATATTTAAATCGGGTATTTTTAAAACCGTTTATTATTTTAATAAATCTATTAATTAATTTAAATTAACTAATGGTCCAGTAAAAATATGTCTAAAAAAAGGTAGAGTGATCAACCCACCATTGCACAGTTATAGCGTTTGAAAAACTTGAATGCAAGAAAAAGTTTCTCATAGCGAGTACACAGCTATATGCATGGCCTACCCAAATATTGAATTTATGATTATGAATGTGCAGCTGTGTTACTACCCTAAACCTCTAAACCCATATACTTTTAATGTTAATGGATGAGATTTTATGGTAGCCTTTTCCTATCCATAGAACTGGCCAAATTGAAATATAAGCCAATAAATCTTGTAAAAGAAAAATTATAGCCAATTCCATATTGTTTCCCCACATCTTTTCCTGTTCATATTCTTCTTTAAGAATCATAAGTTCTCATAATTCTTTTTTTTTCTTTTTCTATTCATCTTCTTCAAGAGGGAGATGAGATAGGGTTCATATTCTTCTTTAACAATCATAAGTGCTCATAATTCTTTTTTTTTTCTTTTTCTGGTCATCTTCTTCAAGAGGGAGTTGAGATCAGGATGTAAAGCTGTTAACTACCATAACAAGCGTGACCAAGCAAAATTGATAACTTAATGTTATAGTAAAAATTGGTTATGAAAGTGTAAAAACGAATGTACCAAAAAATTACAGTTTTATCAAATTAAAAATATAAATACACTGTAAAAATATAACTTTAAATCAAAACAATTGTGAAAACTCTTAATGTGCTATTGATTCTGAGCAGGAAACTCAAAGAATATATTAAGATGTTGAAATGTAAAAATTTTACTTAAAAAATAAATGTTACTGGATAAATTTGCTTAAGGAAATAATAAACTGGTTTGAGATAAGTAAATTTGCAGGAAAAGTAAATGGCTAATTTGTATTGGGGAAATTGATAGCAACTACAAGAAAATTGTTGAAAAATAAAAGCTGGCTAAACTAAGTAGGTTTTGTTAGAAAATTAGACTAAGTTTATAAATTGACTGAATTTTTTGTGCGTTTGATTGAATGTTGATTGTGTTTCTGCTTCCTTTTACGGGTACCAAGCCTTGAGAGTTACTTTTTCCAACTACTCCCAAACTTCCTCTTCAAAATTAACATGTGAAAAATTTCTCCTATTCACATAAGGTCGGCAAATTGGTCGTACTCTTGAATTTAGATCAGAAAATTCCTAATCATTTTTTACCGGTATCAGCCATGGAGCTATATGTTATCTTGTTGGGATAGAAAACCGGGAACCGGAGAGTTATAAATTATTTTCCTCTGATCCTGACTATGAAGACGAGATGTTCAACCGGTACAGGCCAGTGAATCGTATCATTTTCAAGTTTGAACTGGATATTTTCAAAATGGTTTCCTTTTAATTAATTCAAATTAATTAAAAGCATCACAAAATTCTTGTTTGAAAACCTGTTTGAGGGAAAGATTCTTTCTACCTTTATTTCTTTTTCACACAAAAAAAAAAACAATGAAACAAAAATCTGTCAGATTTTAGCGGATGACAATGGCCGGAATTTTCTGCTACCAAATTTTCCTAATGCCATTTGGAAACAAAGTTGGTAAATTTACCAAGTTTTGTTTCTTTTGTTCAGCTGGATTATACCAGTAGAGAGGAAAAAAAAACAAATGTTACCATTTAATAACAGGTGAACTGAGTATCCTATGTTTTCAATACGTGAGCGTATTGAATTGTCACCCTGTTGCTATTCTCAACGGTTGGATCAAAAAATCGAAGGTGTGGTGCAACCTGACTAAGCAGTCGGCACTAAAATTCAAACTTGTGAGATAATCATGTCCATATGACGTGGAGAAGCACTTCTTTTTGCTTTGGAAGGAAGCCATTTGTTTCAAAGAATTGGACTCTCTGTCTCCCAAGTATAATGTAATGTAATGTACAAGAAAAAAAAAAAGAAGTAAAGTCATATCTAAATGTAGTCTTTCGTAAATGAAGTTTAACCTGTCCAAATCAACCCCATCAGCATTACAAACAACAACCTGAAACAAAAGCAAAGACCAGAAAATTCCAGTTTAATCTTGTTGGAGCACCAACTACTTAATCTTATAACAAGTTGAGTTAAAAGCATATGCATTCTGTTTAAAGAAATAGAGGTAAAAGACAATACATGCACACAGTTGACAAGCAATTATGTAATACTTTTACCTATGGCACTTATAGGATTACCGAAGCGCCAGAGACAAGCAGAAAAAAAGGAGTACCGTTTATCATGAGGTTAATTATCATAAAAAAAAAAGTTCCGTTGTCATACATGTTAGGTGTCTTTAGATCAAACATCTGCATGATTTTCATCTCCTATATCATGCCTAACTACATAAGCATGTTATTTCTAACCATCACCAGAAAGATGTGTATATATATGTATATACACACAGACATGTATGAATCCTTGGACTCCTTGTTATGAAAACATTAAATTTGATAAGCAACACTAATTCCATTTGCAATCACATGCGAACAGAGCTCCTCTTGACTTGGTATAACTTGCAACACAGGCTTGACAAGATATCTATGCAGGAGCACTTTCAAATGACCAAAACTAATGTGCTATTCAGACAGATTAATGCCTCCAAAAAAAGACAATATGGAGTTCCTCAATACAGCAGGAAATTCAGGTATACCTCAGAAGCAAACCTCTCTTAGAGGATGCCATAATATTTTGTCAAATGAAAAGTAATTTTGCAACTAGCCGAACTACAACAAAACTAGTAGTTTCAAATTTCAATCCAACTTTAAGCAAACATTTTTAAGCTGTGGCTATTTCTATGCATGGAATGAATCTTGCAATGCATTAACAGCACGTAGCTCAACCCTCAAACAAATCTCCGTTGCTTTAAACTTGTAAGTCTTAAATGACCACATCATATTCACAGTCTATTAAAGCACCAAGTAACCTTCGAGTTTCAAAAGGCAAATTAAAAGCTCTTTGTTGTTTGCCGGTTGTAACTATACAAATATAAGAAGAAGGTGAAAAGAGTAAGCCACTCTTGTAATTAAGATGTAAAGCATCTATCTGTCCCATACAGGTATTCAAATCCATATTTTCTGCAAATGGAATTTTCACTTAAGAGTTCAATGCAAGTGACATTGTACTTCCAGATAAATAACACATTTATGCATATATTTCTACTTTTAACATACAAATGAGAATTATTTGAAAACAACAAAAGATTTTCAAATGTCTTTGTCAAACACAATCAACAATGGCGTCAATACTTCCAACTTAAGTCAAATCCTATGCTACATAGGCTTCATTTTACAGCTATAGAAAGTACCAAACTCAATAGCTATTAAACCCCTAATATTGTCACCACGAAGCGATCGTACATTCATAGCAACCGATCATCTCAAATCAAAACAGCACAAAGTACAGAATCCAAAAAAAGTAACCAAAACTTTGCCGCATTCTAGTTCAACTTAAATCTCAAGTAATATCAAACTCATTCCATTAGCATGCTAATTAAACACACTGGATTGACAAAAAAAAAAAGGCAAAAAAAGAAAAAAGAAACATTCATCGCAAGACATTTAGGGAATAGGCGGTTAACCTGCTACTACTCAATGCGCCTTTCTTCTCCCTGGCTGCTTATCAGTAGCTAGCCTGTACATCCAGTAAACCTAACACAAAAAGAACGATAAATCAAAGATCTGCTAATTCAATAGGCCTAAATTAAATTATCTGAGAAGAGTAAAAATGACATTAGTGTTGTGAAAGTACCAAAGCAAGGACGTGAGCTACAATTAGAACAATCGCCAGGAAAGGTACCAATTCGAGAAACCACGGGCGGGGAATAGAGTCCTTCGCCATTTTGTGAGAAAGGGAAAGAGACAGAGAACAGTGATAAGTCCTGAAAACTGGGTTTCCAGATTTACTCCGTCTTGGTGCGGAGGCGGATCCAGTATATAGTATCAAGGGCCAAAATTTTAGTACAATTTTTTTAAACATAAAATTCAGGGTTTAAATAGTTCTTAAAATAAGTAGAGAATACTTTTAAACTAGATAAGGTAAATTTTGATCCGATTTAAAAACTAGATTGAAAAATTATGATTTGAACTCGACCTG